>VXBX01008726.1:61466-79113 GCA_013400415.1 Scytalopus superciliaris | reverse complement strand
CCATAATTTTAGGAAGGCTTGATTAGCACTCAGAAATTCCTCTTCCCAGGGATGCTCTTTCCTGGCGTTTCCAGGCTATGTTGCTTTGGCTGTTTCCAGGCTCTGAGAGCAGCACATCCCTCTCTGGTCTCCAAGATCCTGAGCACCTCATTTATATCCATTCCTTTATTAATTGACATCATGTATGAATTAGAAATGGGGTTTTTATTCCTTCTTGCTGCACATTACGTTGACTTGTCAACTCTAATAACTTCCCCTCTTCCCAAATAATTTGCAAATTATGCATGAACGAGGCGAAAGGGTATTTTACAATGCCTTCCTTTTAATTACCTTCAGCTCTGACGGGTATGGAAATGCACAGAGACACACACAGGGCGTCTCTGAGCTCACTGACTCTGCATCAGGAAGCTCAAGGGGAGATGTTTCAGCTGAATTCCCTTCCCCTGCAGTCCCTTATCAGCTTTCCCCTTGGAGAAATCACAACATCAAAACTCCTCTGAATAGACTGTGTGGGAGGGAAGAAAATGTTTAACAGAGGAGAGAGTGGTGTCTGTTGTTACCTGTATGTAAATTTTATTCGATCAACCACAAAGGCAAATAAAAACAACCCACAGATGTGAATAGAAAAAAAAAAAAAAAAAGAAGAAGATGGATGATGTTGACAAATAGGCAGCTCAAAACTTAACCTTATTGTTCAAATTGTCTCCAAATCTCCTGTGCAGCCTTTGGAAACTGCTGTGCAGCCAGGAAGGCAAAGAGCAATTATTTTGCTGCAAATCAAACCAGATAATGCTCAACAGCTTCCTCAGGAGGGGCAGAGGAGGGGCAGGCCCTGATCTCTGCTCTGTGGGGAGCAGGGACAGAGCCAGGGAATGGCCTGGAGTTGGGGCAGGGCAGGCTCAGGTTGGATCTCAGGCAAAGGCTCTTCTTTGCCCAGAGGGTGGTGGGCACTGCCCAGGCTCCCCAGGGCAGTGGGCACAGCCCCAAGGCTGCCAGAGCTCCAGGAGCCTTTGGCTGATGCTCTGGGGCACAGGGGGTGACTCTTGGGGCTGGGGTTGGACTCTGGGAGCCTTGGGGGCCCCTCCCAGCTCAGGATATTCTGGGATTTTATGGAAAATGGACTGTTTGCCCTGGCCTGGGCAGGTGCTGCTCCCTGCAGCCTGGCCCCAGGGGCTGAAGGCTCCCACCCTCCCTGCTGCTGTGCCCTTGTCCAGGAAGGCCTTACAAAAGGAGTATGTCTATCAACAAGTGGATCTGTAACAGAACAATATCAGGAATATCCAGGAAGGGCTGGCCTTTTGTTCACTTTGACTTTAGTTTAATGCACGAGGGGCTTGGCCATGCAGGATTTGGGCACCTTTTCTGATGAATCCACGTTTCTTTTTACTGGGGAAAAAAACCCTCCAATGCTGAAAAATGGAACTCTTTGGATGCCTGAGCTCCAAGCAGTCTTCTCATCCATCTGCTAAAATGCAGGTGCACTTGACAGAGTCAGGCAGAGGGAGCAAATATTTCAGTTTGGCTGCCCCGGTGACAGAGAGAGATTTAGCACCAACAAAGAGCCACCAGTGTGGTCTGCTCAGCCCCAGGGGACCACGTTCCAAAGGGGCCACCACAAGGGTCAGAGAGATGCAGCACCAGGCTTTGAGCAGCCTGGTTTAGTGGGAGGTGTCCATGCCCATGGAGAGGGCTGGAAAAAGATGGTCTTTAAAGTCCCTTCCAGCCCAACCCGCTCTATAATCCTACAATTCTAAGTTGCTGAAGAGCAGCAGCAGCACTTGGTGCATTTTCAAACATCCTTCTCCTTTTTCCTTCCCTTTCTGCACTTTTTTTGGGCAATCAGCTGTTGGGAAATAAACGCTTTAGGGCAGCAAAGAATGAGGCAAGTCAAAAAATGACTGCAGGAGCCCCAAGCACGGAGTGTGGGACACCCCAAGGGCAGCGAGACAGTCTGCACTGGCCCTTGGCTGTGCCAAACAGGGCAGAGCAGGGGCACTAAATGAGCTCATCAGAAACCTCAGCAGACGTGCATTTGTCTCTCCTGAGGTGTTTCAGAGCCACAGCACACGGATAAAGCGCTCCAAGAGAGGCATCAGAGATGACAGGCTGACGGGAGCTGATGGGCTGGAACAGCTGGCCAGGGAGCACAGTGATCCTGCAGGGACAGCCAGAAGGCTTCAAAATGTCACACAGAGAGGTTCTTCTGCACCAGCTGCACAGCTGGGACTGTCACACGTCTGTTTGGGGGTGACAATGGTCAGGGTGGCCTCGTCCTGCAGCTCAGCTGGGGGTGAGAGGCTGAAGGGGAGGCTGAGGGGAGAGCTTATTGCAGGTCCAGCTTCCTCAGGAGGGGAGATTCTGCTCTCTGCTCTGTGGGGAGCAGGGACAGAGCCAGGGAATGGCTGGAGTTGGGGCAGGGCAGGCTCAGGTTGGATCTGAAGCCACTGGGGAGTGTCCAAAGGGGGGCACAGAGATGGGGAAGGGCCTGGAGGGCACTGAGGGCACTTGGGGGGTTCAGCTGGAGAAGAGGAGACTGAGGGGAGAGCTCATTGCAGGGGAGGGGCAGAGGAGGGGCAGGCCCTGATCTCTGCTCTGTGGGGAGCAGGGACAGAGCCAGGGAATGGCCTGGAGTTGGGGCAGGGCAGGCTCAGGTTGGATCTCAGGCAAAGGCTCTTCTTTGCCCAGAGGGTGGTGGGCACTGCCCAGGCTGCCCAGGGCAGTGGGCACAGCCCCAAGGCTGCCAGAGCTCCAGGAGCCTTTGGCTGATGCTCTGGGGCACAGGGGGGGACTCTTGGGGCTGGGGGTTGGACTCTGGGAGCCTCGGGAGTCTTTCCAACTTGCATATCCTGGGATTCTGTGAGGTCTCTCAGCAGCCCCCGGTGCTGGGTCATTCCCTACAGCAGTTCCTCAGATGCAGAACCTCATCTATCCCTTTGTCACCAGGAAAACACAGGAATCTGGAGGGAGGGAGGGAGCTTCTCTGACCTCAGAAAACACGTTGCAGTGCTCCTTTGTATTGTGAGCAGGGTTTGACCTCTCCAAAGGAGCCCCCAGAGTGGGGGAAGCTCTAAACTCATGAAAGCACCTCCATTAAAGAGAACTTGGCAGTGCTCGTGCTTGGTGATGGCTGTGTGTCCAACCTCCTTCTGCCTTCGGGCTCCACCTCATGGCATCATTGTTGTCCTTGTCCTTGGCCCTCAATCTTGTCATTGCATCATGTCTCACTGTGCCCCCAAGATGCTCGTGCTCCAGCACGTTATTTGGGTCCAATTTTTCTCTCTTGCTGTCCCTGCAGTGAGGTCACCTTCAAAATCAACTGGTTTAGCTTCAGGTTGCTCTTGTGACATGGGAAGAGGTCACAAGAGAAAGAAGGGGGCAGGAAGGGGGCAGGCAGAGGGAAAAGGCCTAAAAATACCAGCTTCAGTTATTTGAAAGCTTAGAAAAAATACTGGAGAGCAGGTGAGGGGTGGCAAGAGTTTGTGTAAACCCCCCCCCTGAGTGAGCTGCCTGCTCTTGCCATTGACCTGGGGCAGGAAAAGGCAATTTGGGTTGTGGCTTTGGAGGCTTTACTGGGAAATTGGTATCCCTGACTCTTCTCTAGCCCCTGGTGAGCTCAGGTGTTGCAGGTTTGCACATCTGGTGGCAAAGGTGAATGTCCCACCCCTGGTCCTTCCCGTGGCTCAGCCATCCAGCCCATCAGCTCATCAGCCAGGGGGCAGGTCAACAAAAATAGCCCCACAAATGTGGCTCTCATGGACTGAGAGTGGTGAGAGAAATGTTTGTTCCTAAAGTGTCATCGATGTGAGAGTGCTTTGCTGGATTTTGCTTGATGAATGTGTGAAAGTACCTGTAGGGAGGGGGCACAGCCCGGGCCAGGTTCTGCTCGGGGGGCACAGCCATGGCACGGGAGGGACGGGCAGGAACTGATGCCCAGCAAGTGCCACCTGGCCAGGAGGAAGAATTTCTGCCCTGGGCAGTGGCCCAGCAGTGCCCAGGCTGCCCAGGGAGGGGGGGAGTCTCCTCCCTGGGGATATTCCAGCCCCCTCTGGACACAATCCCGTGCCATGGGCTCTGAGATGGCCCTGCTGGGCACGGAGGTGGCACCAGATGCCCCACTGTGGCCCCTTCCAGCCTGACCCACTCTGGGATTTTAACTGTGTGGTGTGACTTGGTGTTGATCCTCATATGCTTGGTCTGAACTGGGACTAGAGGAGACCTGCAGGCAGAGTCTCACTGGACCTGCAAAGGCAACTGCAGGCCGAGTTTTTATCTCCAAACAAGCCCATCTCTAAGTGAGGTGCCTGAATTGAAGGGCTGGAGTAGCTGCATCTCACCCCTCGCAATGGGCTGTGTTGGGAAGTGAAAGCCTCCTCTCCTTTTTTCATCTCCTCTTCCACCGGGTGGGGGGTCAGATGGGAGCCAGGAGGGGGTGGAATTGCATTCCCTCGGGCCCAGGGGAGCTTTGAGACTGCTGCTGGACTGCACAGAGCAGCTCCCAGCACTGAGGGAGAGTCTGAGCCCGCTGTGGCTGCCCCAGCTCGGTGTGACAGGACACAGGGGCCTCTCCAGGCTCTCAGAGGTGCCTGGAGCACAACCTTCCACCAATAAAATCCTCCTCATGGACCTCCTCGAGCAGGGAGAAGCTCCTTCCCCCCAAAAATCCCTGCTGGGCATTATTTCCACAGTTAGCACTCTCTGGGAAGCTCCAAGGGAAAAGGGGGAAAGGGCTTTGTGGTGCCAGTGGTGAAGCTTGACCCGGGGCAAAGAAAGGAGCAGGGTCTGTGTGGCCTTTCCCAGAGGGCACTTCTGGAGTCAAGCAGTGTTTTCATCCCCAGGAGCAGTGAGGGTGTCATTGGCATTATTGTGCCTGGCACAGAAAGCAGCAAGATCTGTATTTGTTAAAGACAAACCACCAAAAGTTCCAGATAAATCCCAGGACAGGTTCAACCCCTCCTCCCTCACAGGGTTCCTGTGCTGAGATCCCAAACCCCAACCCCTCCTGCCTCACAGGAGGATTCCTGATCCCAATCCCCAACCCCTCCTCTCTCACAGGAGGATTCTTGTGCTGAAATCCCAAACCCCAACCCCTCCTCCCTCACAGAAGGATTCCTGATCCCAAACCCCAACCCCTCCTCCCTCACAGAAGGATTCCTGATCCCAAACCCCAACCCCTCCTCCCTCACAGGATTCCTGTGCTGAGATCCCAAACCCCCCAGGGATGATCTGCCACTTTCTCCTCCAAAAAAAGGAGCTGTAAGATGTTTCCAAGCCGGGACTGAAAGGAAGGCAAAGACTATCCTTCCTTACAAGCCACAGCCCGGTCCCTCCTGCCACTGAGAGCTCCAAGATTGATTTCAATCTCTATTCTTCTGCCTTCACACCAGTCTGTGATGTTTTCTTTCTGCTACAGAAAGCTCTTCTCTAGCAGAGGGGCTGGGGTGATAATGATAACGCTGCTGTCGGGCCAAGGCTCTTGGGGAAATAATAAACATTAAGTAATATTTGCAAAGAAACTGCATTGGAGGATTGAGGAAACCAAAAGGCCCCCCCAGAGCTGCTGGTGGTGCTGCTGTCCCTCCCCACAAATCCTTCCTGCCACACATTAACTCAGCCAAAGAAATAAATAAATAAATTCAATGCCGTTTTGCAACTCCCTGCCCAGAGTGAGTGTTTGCAGTTGGTTCCAGTCAGGCTGCCAGGTCTGTGTTGGAAGAAGAGCCCAGCTCTGTCCTTCCCTCTCACCGTTAGGCCTCCAATTAATGGAGTTTTAATAAAGTCAGGGCTTAGAAAGGAGATGGAGTTTTCATGGATCAGTGATGTTTTCTATTAGGAAAGAATCCCCTGATCAGCTGTTGAAGATGCCTGTCCTTCTGCAGGGCTGGAACAGCAGCTGATGACTCCGGGGTTGGAAACAGCTTGATTTTATTATTGCATTTCATAATTTGGTGAGAAAATTGGGCTTGGTAGCTGCAGAGCCTTCAGCAAGGCTACAGGTGAGATCCTTGTCCCAGGGGGCTGAAGAGAAATGAGGAATTATTGCCAGGGGAATGGGCTGGTATCAGGAGAAATCAGTGAGTGAGGAAGATATTAATGTGTCATAAAACTCATTTTCCATATCCAGAATCCCACAATGGTTTGGGTTGAAAAGGACCTTAAAGTTCATCCCATCCCACCCCCTGCCATGGGCAGGGACACCTCCCACCAGCCCAGGGTGCTCCAGCCTGCCCTTGGGCACTCCCAGGGCTGGGGCAGCCACAGCTTCTCTGCCCAAGCTGTGCCAGGGCCTGCCCACCCTCCCAGGCAGGAATTCCTTCCCAATCTCCCATCCAGCCCTGCCCTCTCAGTTTAAGGCCATTCCCCCTGCCCTATCCCTGGCTGTGTAACGAGTCTCTCTTCATCTTGTGCATAATCCCCCTTTATAAACCGATTTTTTTTAATTTAGGTGGGAAAACACCTTTGGGGGCTTTAAAGTTCATCCCAACAGTGCTCTGAGGGTGGGAAAGTCCCTTCGGAATGAGGGAATGGAGGGAAGAAGAAAGACATGTCCAAGTCTGCAGCCCCTCTGTGCCCCCCCAGGTCCCATCATGGTCCTGAGCCCGGGCACACTGCCAGTGACCGCCCCAGAGGGGCCCGTGGGAGACGGGGGGGGCACCAGGAGAGGGGGCAGAGTCAGGGAAAGGGGATCATTCCCGGGGGAAGGGGGTCATCCCAAGGGAAAGGGGCTCATCCCAAGGGGAAAGGGCTCGGGGCCAGAGAAAGGGATTTACCCCTGGGGGAAGGGGCTGATCCCTGGCGAAAGGAGCTCATCCCTTTGGAAAAGGCTCGGGCATGGGGGAAGGGGCTTATCTCCCAGGAAAAAGGAGTTCATTTCCCAGGAAAAGGAGCTCATCCCAGCGGGAAGGGGGTCATTCCAAGGGAAAAGGGCTCATCCCCGGGGGAAAGGACTCGGAGCCGGGTGAAGGAGCCCATCAATGGGAAAAGGAGCTCATCCTCAAGGGAAAAGAGTTCATTCCCAGAAAAAGTAGCTCATCCCTTGGAAAAGAGCTCATCCCCAGGGAAAAGAGTTCGTTCCCGGGGAAAGGAGCTCATCCCCTGGGGAAAGTGTTCATTCCTGGGAAATGGAGCTCATCCCCGGGGGAAAGGGCTCATCCCTGGGGGAAAGGGCTCGGGGCCGGGGAAAGGGATTTACCCCTGGGGGAAGGGGCTGATCCCTGGGGAAAGGAGCTCATGCCCTTGGAAAAGGCTTGGGGCTGGGGGAAGGGGCTTGTCTCCCGGGAAAAAGGGATTCATCCCCAGGGAAAAGAGTCCATTCCCAGGAAAAAGGAACTCATCCCCGGGAAAAGGAGCTCATCCCCACGGGAAGGGGGTCATTCCCAGCGAAAAGGGCTCATCCTCGGAGGAAAGGGCTCGGAGCCAGGTGAAGGAGCTCATCCCNGCTTATCCCTGGGGGAAGGGGCTGATCCATTGGGAAAGGGTTCATCCCCATGGGAAGGTGCTCATCCCCGGGGGAAAGGAGCTCATTCCCGGAGAAAGGGGCTGATCCCCGAGGGCAGGGGCTCATCCGCAGGGGAAGGGGCTCATCCCCAGGGAAAAGAGTTCATTCCCGGGGAAAGGAGCTCATTCCCGGAGAAAGGGGCTGATCCCCGAGGGAAGGGGCTGATCCCCGAGGGAAGGGGCTGATCCCCGAGGGAAGGGGCTGATCCCCGAGGGAAGGGGCTGATCCCCGAGGGAAGGGGCTGATCCCCGAGGGAAGGGGCTGATCCCCGAGGGAAGGGGCTGATCCCCGAGGGAAGGGGCTGATCCCCGAGGGAAGGGGCTGATCCCCGAGGGAAGGGGCTGATCCCCGAGGGAAGGGGCTGATCCCCGAGGGAAGGGGCTGATCCCCGAGGGAAGGGGCTGATCCCCGAGGGAAGGGGCTGATCCCCGAGGGAAGGGGCTGATCCCCAGGGAAAAGAGTTCGTTCCCGGGAAATGGAGCTCATCCCCGGGGGAAAGGGCTCATCCCTGGGGGAAAGGGCTCGGGGCCGGGGAAAGGGATTTACCCCTGGGGGAAGGGGCTGATCCCTGGGGAAAGGAGCTCATGCCCTTGGAAAAGGCTTGGGGCTGGGGGAAGGGGCTTGTCTCCCGGGAAAAAGGGATTCATCCCCGGGAACAAGAGCTCGTCCCCGGGGGAAGGGACTGATCCGTGGGGGAAAGGGCTCGTGGCTGGGGGAAAGGGCTTATCTCCCGGGGAAAAGGGGCTCATCCCCGGGGAAAGGAGCTGATCCCCGGGAAAAGGAGCTCATTCCCGGCGGAGAGGGCTCCTGGCTGGGGGATGGGGTTTATCTCCCGGGAAAAAGGGGTTCATCCCCAGGGAAAAGGGCTCATTCCCGGGGGATGGAGCTGATCCCCGAGGGAAGGGACTGATCCCCGAGGGAAGGGGCTGATCCCCTGGGCATGGAGCTCATCCCCGAGGGAAGGGGCTGATTTCCCGGGGGGAAGGGGCTGATCCCCCGGGAAAAGGGCTCATCCCTGGAGGAAAGGGCTCGGGGCCGGGGAAAGGGGTTTATCCCTGGGGGAAGGGGCTGATCCCCGAGGGAAGGGGCTGATTCCCATTGGGAAGGGGCTCATCCCCAGGGAAAGGGGCTGATTCCCGGGGCGAAGGGGCTGATCCCGAGGGAAGGGGCTGATGCCCAGGGGAAGTGGCTCATCCCCGGGAGATGGAGCTGATTCTCGGGGGATGGAGCTCATCCCGGTGCCGGTGAAGGGACCACGACCCAGAGAGCGCGGGGCTGGGAGGGGGGAGCGAGAATTAGGAGTTTTAATTCCTGAGCTAATTCTCTCAGCAATTAATTCCCTTGGGGGTGGGGATGCACGTGGAGCTGGCAGGGGCTCCGTCCCTGGGCAGTCCGCAGTGAGGGTTGAGGAGTTGGGTGAACGTTCCACATTTTCCTGCTGTTCCTGGGGAGTGATTCACACACCGATCGTGCTGGGGCCGGGCAGTGTTTGAAAGCCGCACGGCAAAAAGGGCGAGAAAATACGATTTTATTTTCCAAAACGGCATTCTGGAAACGGTGTTGGTTGGACGTCTTCGGTGAGTTTTCCTTGTGGTTCCTGGTGGAAAAATCAGGGATATTCAAGCAGCGGGTTGGTGGGTTTTGTTTTTTTTTTTCACAAACAGTGAATCTGCACATCTTTGAGAATCAGGCAATTATTAAGATTGGAAAACACCTCCAAGACCATCCCCCAGCACTGCCAAGGCCACCACTGCCCCGTGTCCCCAAGTGCCACATCCACAGGGCCGTTAAACCCCTCCGGGTTGGTGACTCCACCACTGCCCTGGGCAGCTGTGCCAGGGCCTGACCAACCTTTCAGTGAAGAAATAATTCCTAATATTCCCATTTAAACCTCCCCTGGCCATTTCCTCTCATCCTGTCACTTGTTACCTGGGACCAAACCTGGCTCCCCATTCCTGTCAGGGAGTTGAAAGATTCTCATGGGGCTTGTTCAAAGACATTGTGATTTTCCACAAGGGGAAGGTGCCCTACAGTGTAAAACTGAGCAGTTCAGGGGTGAGATGTGTTGCCCCTACAGAAAGTGTCTCTGGGCAGGATGGATCTCACAGCCCTTCCCTGTGACACTCAGAGCTGCTGCTTTTCCAGCTGCTTTTTTATCTCCCAAGTCTTTTTTTTTTTATTTCATGGCTCGCCTTGTTTTAGGTTGTTTATGGCACACCTAATAAAAACAGATGTCACCTTTGCTAGGTAGGAAACATCCCATTTTAGTGAATCACCTAATCCTGTCAGAGATAGCTTTGAACCAAAACAAATTATCCCAACATTTCTGCGGGACTGTCAACACGGGGTGGAAGGGGATTGTGTTTTCCTTTCGCCCTATCGGGGGAAATTATCAGCTGCTTTTTGATTGCAGTGCCTTTCGCACCTCTGATAAAAGCCAGCTCGAGTTGTGGCTGGAGGGGGAGAGGAACGCTTAGGAAAGCTAAGTAGGAAAGGAAGGTTTAGCAGGAGGTGTGAGTGCTGGAGCTGCAGCGATCAGTGTGGTCTTGTTTTCCCCCCCTGCATTAACACACGGCCCAGACCTGCACCCTGTGCCCATTCCTGCTGGCAAGGTGAGAGAAATGAAACAGCAAAGCGTTGCTGCCTTCTTGGAGAGCCTCGTTCCTCCATCCCTGGGGAAGTGTTGGACTTTGGGGTGTAGGGCTTGGGGTCTGCTGACTGATGGACTCATAGAATGATGGAATGGTTTGGGTTGGAAGGGACCTTAAAGCCCATCCCATCCCACCCCCTGCCATGGGCAGGGACACCTCCCACCAGCCCAGGGTGCTCCAACCTGGCCTTGGACACTTCCAGCTTCTCTGGGCAACTTGTGCCAGGGTCTCACCACCCTCAGAGGGAAGAATTTTCCCCCAGTATGCCATCAAACCCTGGCAGTCTGAACCCATTTCCCCTTGTCCTGTCACTCCAGGCCCTTGGAAATCATGTCTCTCCATCTTTCTTGTAGGATCCCATCAGGCACTGGAAGGCCACAATAAGGTCACCATAAATTCTTCCTTTCTCCAGGCTGAACAATCCCAATTCTCCCAGCCTTTCCTGTTAGGAGAGGTGCTCCATCCTCACCAGGTTGGGCTTGGATTGGAAGCTCAGCTGTGGTTTGTCACCCATGTCCTTCCCTGCACTTGTTGGGTCACACACGGGGTGCGTCGAGCACAGCAAGGCACGGGCTGGGGGGGGCTGAGCTGTCATGCGATGGTTTATTTTAGTGACAGAAGAGCTCTCAAGTGTCACTGAGCTAAATATTTCTCTAATCCATGCATAAGTGAAGTACAATTAGCAGCCTGATGTCACAGACCGAGGTCAGACCGCTCTGCCGTGACGTGGCTGTTCTGTGAGTGTGAGTGGCACGTGGGGGGCTCGGGGCTGGGATGGGGCTCAACCTCCCTGACCACTGGGGACAGTCCCCACCAACCTCTCTGCTGCTCCTGGGGAGGCCCACTGCACACAAAACACACCCCAGAGGCGTCACAGAGACTGGAGCAAGGCCAGGTTTTGGAAAAGTTAACAGCTGGAGTTGTGCCAGGGCAGGCTCAGGTTGGATCTGAAGCCATTGGGGAGTGTCCAAAGGGGGGCACAGAGATGGGGAAGGGCCTGGAGGGCACTGAGGGCACTTGGGGGGTTCAGCTGGAGAAGAGGAGACTGAGGGGAGAGCTCATTGCAGGGGAGGGGCAGAGGAGGGGCAGGCACTGATCTCTGCTCTGTGGGGAGCAGGGACAGAGCCAGGGAATGGCCTGGAGTTGGGGCAGGGCAGGCTCAGGTTGGATCTCAGGCAAAGGCTCTTCTTTGCCCAGAGGGTGGTGGGCACTGCCCAGGCTGCCCAGGGCAGTGGGCACAGCCCCAAGGCTGCCAGAGCTCCAGGAGCCTTTGGCTGATGCTCTGGGGCACAGGGGGTGACTCTTGGGGCTGGGGCTGGGCAGGGCTGGGGGTTGGATTTGATGATTCTTGGGGGTCCCTCCCAGCTCAGGATTTTCTGTGGTTCTTCCTCATTTCACCTCCACACCGATGTGTGCCCTCCTGTGCTGTGCTGTGAGTTCTGGAGCCCTGAGCTGTTCCCTGGGCTCTCTCCCTTCATCCTGACAGCAGAGACAGCAAAGATGCTCCTCTCTCCCCGTTTCGAGGTGCCCCCCCCAGTCTCAGCCCCTCTGCTCTGAGTCNGAATTTTCCCCCAGTATGCCATCAAACCCTGGCAGTCTGAACCCATTTCCCCTTGTCCTGTCACTCCAGGCCCTTGGAAATCATGTCTCTCCATCTTTCTTGTAGGATCCCATCAGGCACTGGAAGGCCACAATAAGGTCACCATAAATTCTTCCTTTCTCCAGGCTGAACAATCCCAATTCTCCCAGCCTTTCCTGTTAGGAGAGGTGCTCCATCCTCACCAGGTTGGGCTTGGATTGGAAGCTCAGCTGTGGTTTGTCACCCATGTCCTTCCCTGCACTTGTTGGGTCACACACGGGGTGCGTCGAGCACAGCAAGGCACGGGCTGGGGGGGGCTGAGCTGTCATGCGATGGTTTATTTTAGTGACAGAAGAGCTCTCAAGTGTCACTGAGCTAAATATTTCTCTAATCCATGCATAAGTGAAGTACAATTAGCAGCCTGATGTCACAGACCGAGGTCAGACCGCTCTGCCGTGACGTGGCTGTTCTGTGAGTGTGAGTGGCACGTGGGGGGCTCGGGGCTGGGATGGGGCTCAACCTCCCTGACCACTGGGGACAGTCCCCACCAACCTCTCTGCTGCTCCTGGGGAGGCCCACTGCACACAAAACACACCCCAGAGGCGTCACAGAGACTGGAGCAAGGCCAGGTTTTGGAAAAGTTNGCCCCCCCCAGTCTCAGCCCCTCTGCTCTGAGTCAGGGTTTTAAATTACCTTCCTGAATTTTTATTTTCTCCCAGTGACAGCTGATCTGTATTTCCTTCTGTGTGTGCTCCAGAGTGTTGGTAGCTGGCAGGAGGTAACAAATGCCAAGTGAATTGCTGGAGGGGACTTCAGAATTGATCACCGTGTTTTTACCACGGCAGGGGAAAAAAAATCCTGTGCTCCCAGCAACAGACTAACTTAGCAGATACTCCAGGCTTTAGCTGAACTTTCTACCTCACAGTTTTCAGCCCAATTAATCTTGTTTTCAACCAAATGGTCATTATGTGGAAAGCGAAAGGTCAGAGAAAAATAATTGCAAAATGCAAATAGAATCAAAGACAGATCCCCATCCCAGCCAAACGTGGCGGGGAGGAACAAATCAGAAAGTGTCACAGTCACTCACGTCCTCCTTTCACGCCTTCTGAGCCTCGGTGCTCCAACCCCAATTTTTCACATCCTCTGCTCTTGAATTGCTAAACTGGACTGAAATAGTGGGTTTTTTCTCTCTCTGTGTTTCTGTCTCCAGCTAAATTAGACATTCACTGACTTTCTTCGGGGCTTTGGATTTGTCAGGAAAGATCCGTGACAGGCACGAGCCAACAGGGGAGCTCCGGTTGCTCTGAGCTAACGTGTGCTAATGTGAGCCCTGGCCTTTGGAGGGCAGATGGGAGGCCTTTAGGGCAACTTTGCTTTCTCCAAGTTGGGGAAGAAGTTGTAAAAATAGCCCCAGACCCGTTCTTTGTGAGCTGGAGGCTGCAGGTCACTGGGCAGTCCCCACGGGGCACACCGTGCTGCCACTTCAGTGCCCGTCACCTCCTGGGCCTTATTAAAATGGCAAGAACTTGGGGCATTTGGAATTTGTTAGTTCTTACAGAAAGTGCCAGTTTGACACATCCCAACTTTGGCCTGCACAGCTGAGTTTCTCGTGCCTTGGGTGAATTTCTCACTGACGGGGGAAAAAAATTTGCCTTTTTAATATTGCATGTCTTCCAAAGGAGAAGGTCCCAGTCCTGAGGTCAAGGCAACTCTCAGTTTCTAAATACAGGCTAAAAGATAACAACAAAACCACTGTGAATTAATAGAGGTCAAAATGAAACCCCAAAGATTGTGCCATAATTACCATAATGAGATGTTTTTACTGACTAAGTTGGGCTTTTTTTTTTTTTTCTCCCCTCCTTCACCTTCTCAGATCTCAAAGTCTTTGCAGACTTTGCCATTTCGGCCCAAGTCGAAGAAGGGGAAGATGGGAAAGGTCCTTCCTGCTCTGCTTCATTATCCACAGGGCAGGAGAGGTCCCCAAAAATGCCATTGCATTGGAGATTGGTCGGGCTGAGCTGGAGTTTCTCTTTGCTTGTGGGCACAGTCTTTCACTTCTGCTTTAGGGAAGTGCCTTGTCTCGACCTCTGAGTTGTTTGCCAGTTTATTTTCTCTCCCCTGTCCAGCTGAAAAACAGGAGGGATGGAGCAGCTTTGTGGGTACCTGGGGAGAAATCCTTCCCTGGGAGGGTGGGCAGAGAAGCTGTGGCTGCCCCAGCCCTGGGAGTGTCCAAGGGCAGGCTGGAGCAACCTGGGCTGGTGGGAGGTGTCCCTGCCCATGGTAGGGAGTGGAATGAGATGAATTTTAAGGTCCCTTCCCACCCAAACCATTGTGGGATCCTGTGATTCCATCTTGGCTTAGTCTGGTGCTGGACAGCAGAACTGGAAGGTCTGTTTGCTGTGTCATTCTTATTTTTTTGCTAAGCATCATCTGCAGTGGGAAGGATTCCTCGATTCCCCACCCTTGGGAAGCTGGTATTGATTCTCAGTGTCCTTTGTGCCTCTCAGGATCATTTCTCACCTTCTCAGCCACTTCTCCCGGTCTCCAAATGAGCAATGGGTTCCCTTTGGCTCGAGCCTTTCAGGAGCCATTCAGCAGGGCTGCCTGGCCCACTCATTTACTGTTGTGATGGGTTGGTTTTTTGTAGGCCTTCCTTGGTAACCAGGGTCAAAATCTAGGAAGTATCCCATCCCATCTCTTCATGGAATCAGGTGTGTATCAGGCCAAGGGGGAGCTGTTCTTTTTTTCTCTTTTGCTTTCTTTTCCTTCACGGGCTCGCACACTGACAGGCTCTGGGTGTTTAGGCCTGGCTTATCTGTGTTAGGCCAGGCCTGCTCCCAGGGCTGTTTGCCTGGGCTGGTGGCGAAGGTTAAGAATCTGCTTTTTCTAAGTAGTGAGTTTCCTGTTGTGTTTGTTACTTACTGAGTTAATTTCTGAATTTAGATTGTATATATTTGTTTGTCTCATTTCCCTTTTTTGTCTCCCTCTCCCCTTTCCCTTCCCCTTGTCCCTGACTGGGGTTTGGGGGTCCCTGTCTCGCTGTACCCAGTATATAAATTTTATATATGTATATATTCCTTCATTTTTCTCTTGCTGCTTGTTGCCGTTTCAGGAGAGGGAGGGGAGAATCTTTCTTGTGAGGTTTGGCCTTTGGCAGAGAGAGCCAACCCCAAACTTTCACATCATCATCAACTGTGCTCAGCTTTCTGCTGCCTCCTCTCATTCGGGAGCAGCTCAGGGATCATTTCTCCGGGCAGGGATTCTGTGAAAAACGGGGAGAAGGGCAGCGAGCGGATTCAATCTCTTTTGTGGAGTCGACAGGACAGGTTCTTTTTGCTCTGTGTTGGCATTCCCTCATTCCATAATCCCTCTCAGCTTTTCTTGCAGTGTCAGAAAGCAGCAGGCCGGGCTCTGGGGCTGTGCAGCTGCTTCGCTGGCACCTCCCACAGCACGGGCTCCGGCTCTGGAGCAGCTCAGGATCCCCTCAGACCCTTGGTCAGTGCCCATCTGAAACAGGGCATGCTGTCGTGGGTTCGACCCTGGCAAAATGCCACCCCCCCCCAAGACCCATGGGGTGCCAGTGAAAGGAGGGAAGGGAAAAAAGTCCTGAAACTGGCAAAAAACTATATACATATATTTACAGGAAAGTTACAATACGGATACGTACAAATATAAGAAAAAGCCAACAACAATAACTTCATGCAGAGCTGCCCACCCCAATAACGCACAGACTCCACCACCCAAAACCCACAGGAAACAAAACTAAGCACGTTTCCCTGAAAGAGCCCCCAGCAAAGCAACATCAAACAAAAGGATTCCCTTCCCAGAGCCCAGAAGTGCCGTGGGCATCTGGGCAGGGAAGGGGCAGGGCCCGTGGCTCTGGGAGCAGCACCAGGGAGTCCCTCCCAGCACACGGAGAGAGGGAGGGCCAGAGAGAGCAAAGATGCCTCCCCCACCGCATTTATACTCCACTTGGCATCAGATGATATGAANGGAGGGGCAGAGGAGGGGCAGGCACTGATCTCTGCTCTGTGGGGAGCAGGGACAGAGCCAGGGAATGGCCTGGAGTTGGGGCAGGGCAGGCTCAGGTTGGATCTCAGGCAAAGGCTCTTCTTTGCCCAGAGGGTGGTGGGCACTGCCCAGGCTGCCCAGGGCAGTGGGCACAGCCCCAAGGCTGCCAGAGCTCCAGGAGCCTTTGGCTGATGCTCTGGGGCACAGGGGGTGACTCTTGGGGCTGGGGTTGGACTCTGGGAGCCTTGGGGGTCCCTCCCAGCTCATTCTGGGATTCTGTGGCTGAGCAGAGGGGCACCAGTTCTGCCGTAAATCCACTGCCTGCAGTGGGACACACGGGCATCACCTCATCCCACTGATGGATTTACACTGGGGACACGAATCCATTAGAACTCCCTATCTGCAGGGTCGGTTCCAAATGGGAATTCCCAGCTTTAGCCTTAATTAAATCAGGAGAGTTTGCTTCTCTGAGAGTCTCCCACAGGCCTTGCATTGAAGGTCAAGATGTTGCAGACCTATTTATGTATTCTCTTTGATTAGGATCAGACTGGCAGCCTGTTGTCGAGGCCTGGGAGCTTTAAAACTCAGCTAAAGGAAGAGTTGGAGCCTGTTAATTTGTGCTTCAGCCCGAGAGCCTTTCCTAATTGAAAAAAAAAATCAACAAATCACCACTTCTCCATGTTTTACCAAACAATTTAAAGTTAATTGAATGGACCCAGGATTGATATTCCTGCTGTGCTTTCTGTGGAGGTGTTACCTGTTCCTCTTAGCCCAGTTTAACAACCATCACAGTCCAGGATATAAGGGATGGGGTGAGTGGAGATGCAAAGCCAATGACCCACTGCCCTGCTTAAAATATCACTCCAGAGGGTTAGTCTTGGTCTAAGAAAGGCTGGGTCCAAACAGGTGGTGAGCTCAGCAGAGGGAATTACATCTCCAGGTCTGTTCTTGCACACCCAGGACTGCAGGAGAGGGAATTACATCTCCAGGTCTGTTCTTGCACACCCAGGACTGGAAAAGAGGGAATTACATCTCCAGGTTGTTCTTGCACACCCAGGACTGCAGAGGACTTTCTTTGCAGACCAGCCAAGAGCAGCATTTTCCATGCCCAGCCCCAAAGTGCAGTGTCCTCAGGGGTGCATTTTAGACACAGCCTGAGTCCCAGGACAGCCAGGAGATGCAAGGGATGCTCTAAATCACACTGAGCAGAATCCCAGGATAGCCAGAGTGGGAAGAGACCCACAAGGATCATCGAGTTCAACTCCTGGCCCTGCACAGGACAAGGCACAAAATCCCCCCAATGTGCCTGAGAGCCAAGGAGGTTGTTTGGAGCTCCTTTTTGTAATGCAGAGACATCAGAGCCCCTGGCAGAGGGTGCCATGTGGGATGTCTGAAGGGGCACATGCAGGAATTACCCACGGGCCAGCTGAGTTCTGAATGCATCCTCTCATAGTGCAAGCCGAGGCATTTGCGGTTCAGGGGGGCTGTGGCTCTTCCCTTAAATCTGATTTTCATTGCTGCACGTGCGTGCGATTCCCTGCTGGCACAGCCGCGGGAAGAGCGGAGCCACCTCCCGATCCCAGCACGGCAGCGAGCCCGTTGCTATGGAAATGAGCCCCGTTCCCATCCCCGAGCCCCGGCGGCATCGGGAAGCTGCTCCCAAAGCTGGGAGAGCAGGTGGCACCTGCATGGCAGCCACCCCAACCCCAGCGTGGGGGGAGAAGCTGCCACTGGGTGCCACTGGGTGAGGGGGGGGCTCTGGGGGGCACATCCCACCATGGGGGTGGCTCTGGAGGGACATACCACCATGGGGGTGGCTCTGGAGGGCAGGCAGGTAAGGATAAGGGCACATCCCACCATGGGGGTGGCTCTAGAGGGACATCCCACCATGGGGGTAACTCTGGAGGGTGG
>VXBX01008726.1:44672-55786 GCA_013400415.1 Scytalopus superciliaris | reverse complement strand
AAGATTCCCAGAATGGGTTGGGTTGGAAGGGACATTAAAGATCATCCAGTTCCACCCCCTGCCATGGGCAGGGACACCTCCCATAGCCCAGGTTGTTCCAACCTGCCCTTGGGCACTCCCAGGGCTGGGGCAGCCACAGCTTCTCTGCCCAAGCTGTGCCAGGGCCTGCCCACCCTCCCAGGGAAGGATTCCTTCCCCACTATCCCACCAATCCCTGCCCTCTGACAGTGGGAAGCCATTCCCTGTGTCCTGTCTTGTTTGCCCTGAGGGAAGGGACACAGCACCTCCCCACTCCCAGCTGCAGAATTAGGCCTAACTTGGCATCACTTTTCCTGCACTGCAACACCCAACCAGAGGTGTTTGGCCTTGCTGAGGTTTCTCCAAGGTGGGTGGTTCAGATGAGGGTGTGCAACCCCTGGGTCTCACTGTGTGCTGTGGCTGAGCCCCGTGGGGGCTGTAAGGCCTGAGAGTTCAAGGGGCTGGCCAGAGGAGGATCAGGGGGAAGAGCAACACCACTTGGAGCATTCCTGACTTCACCAGTGGCTCAGGGAGACTCATCTCCTCCCCTGGCACTGCACACCAGCCACGGGGTGCCCTCTGTGCCATGCCCTCAGCAGGGATTAGAACCACAAACATGCACGTGGGCAAAGCCCTCCTGCTGCAAAATGTCCATTTCTGCGTATTCGGGAGCGATCGTGGGTTTAACATTTGCTTTGTGGAAGAACATTTACCTACTGGATCTGCAGCACAAGGCAGCTCAGGGGGGGATGTTCTCTGCTTGCTCTTGCCACACAGGCACAAGTGGGGAGTCAGGAAGAGGGAAAAAAGGGGCAGAAACAAGGCTGTGGCTCATGGCAAGGTGTGAGAGCTACCAGGGGAATCCCTCGGGGTTTTCTCTCTGTTGGGATGGCCAAGATGATACCAAATTGCTGCCCCTGCAGCCTGGAAGGCCATTCCTGACCCAGGGCTGGGTTTCTCTGCTGCTCTGCCAGCACTAAGTCAGCTGGCAGGAGCTCCAGCAACATCCATTTCACAGCATTCCCACTCCTGGAGCAAAATGAACGCAGAGAAGAGCAACAAGGTTGGGGAAGGGACTGGAGCACAAACCCTGTGGGGAGAGGCTGAAGGGGCTGGGGTTGTTTAGCCTGGAGAAGAGGAGGCTCAGGGGTGACCCCATCACACTCTATAACCCCCTGAAGGGAAGTTATAACCGGGTAGGGGTTGGTCTCTTCTCCCAGCAATAGGACAAGGGGGCTTGAGCTCTGCCAGGGGAAATTATAGTTAGATATTAGACAAAAATTCTTTACAGAGAGGCCTTGGAATGGCCTGCCCAGAGAGGGGGGGGATTCACCATCCCTGGAGGGTTTTAAATTGAGGTTGGATGTGGCACTGAGTGCCCTGGGCTGGGAAAGGGACTGGAGTTGGACCAAGGGTTGGGCTTGATGGTCTCAGAGGGCTTTTCCAACCCAACCCATTCTATGAGTCTGTGATTCTATGATTTGCTGCTGAGCTGTTGGAATGACGTTGCTAAAACACAAATAGTTGTGGCATTGCCCTCATGCCTGTCTTTTGAGAGCTCTCTGGGTCTAACTGGGTGCTGTCCCCACAGTTTGACATGCAGAGGATAACGCTGGAGGAGCTGAAGCACATCCTGTACCACGCCTTCCGCGACCACCTCACCATGAAGGACATCGAGAACATCATCATCAACGAGGAGGAGAGTTTAAATGAAAACTCTGGCAACTGCCAGACGGAGTTTGAAGGTGAGAGGGGAAGTTTCTGGGTCTCTGTGCAATTGTTCCCTCTCTGCTTTTGTGTGTAAAACTCCCTCTGAGCCCGTGGCACGCAGTGGGCAAGGAGGTTTGGAGTTAGTGGGGAGTGATTTTAGGGTAGCAATGACACACTTGGGGAGCTTTTGAGCTGCCATCAGCATTCCTCCATGGATCAGTAAAGCTGAGCCTGGCTCAGGCTGCTGGTTGGACCACTGGGTGCTTTGTTTTATCCCACCCTTTGTCTGGTGGGATTGGGATGTGCAGTGAGGTGAGGGTCTAATACAGCCTGAGTTTCCCTGCAGAAACAGGGAATTTCCCTCAGCTTGGAAACACTTTAGTGGCCCTGACAGGTCCCAGCAAGCTGTGCTGGGCTCCTCCAGTCTTCTATAAACAGAAAAAGGTCTGGGCTGGGCTCCCAGGGAAGAGCTTGGCTGAATCCTGTCCCTGCATGGAGGAGCAAGGATGTGCCTCTGCACCCCACTGCCTCGTGCCCCTCGTGCTGTTGGGACCACTGGTGTGGAGCAGGGTCACCCAGGGCAGCTCAGCTCAACCTGAGACAGTGTCTGCAAGGTCAAGGTCTAAGCAGAGCTCAGAGAAAGGGAAGCATTTGCTTCCTCTCAGCAGTGCCACAAGAGTGGTCACCAACTCAACCTCTACAGTGGGTTTTGCACTTTGACAGAGCAAACACCGACAAGAGCCTTCCCTGTTTTAAACCACCTCAGGAGAAGGAGTTTCTTGGCCAGAGAAACTTGTGCTGCTCCAAAGCATCTCTGGCTGGAAGAGCATTGTCCAGGGGAGCTGTGGCTGCCCCATCCCTGGGAGTGTCCCAGGCCAGGTTGGACGGGGCTTGGAGCAACCTGAGCTGGTGGGAGGTGTCCCTGCCCAGGGCAGGGGGTGGGATGGGATGTTTTTTAAGTTCCCTTCCAACCCAAACCATTCTATGATTTTATGAAACCATCCCAAGTGCAGAAGAGCCTGCAGAGAACCTCAGGGGTTGTGCCCATCACCCTGGTCCAGCCACTGGGCTTTGCCACCCACAGCAATGCCACTTTCTATGGGCCATCTGGGGGGCAATTCTGCTCCTCTCAGGGTCCAAATCAGCTTCTCAAAGGGCCCCAGGCAGAGACACTGAAACATCTTTCTAACAAAGCAAAGATGAACATATTAGTTGAGTTCTTAGCCTGGCTAATGAATGGGGCTCAGCAGCAGCAGCAGCAGCAGCAGCAGCAGCAGCAGCAGCTCTGTCCCTCTGCTGATACTGCAGGAGGGATGGAGAGGAGCACAGCTGAATTTTAACAAGCCTGCAGGAGGGAGCCAAGCAGCAACACTCCTCGAATCAAGCCAAGCAACACTTCTTTTTTTTTGTTCCTCCTGGAGAACAGCAGGGAGGAAAAGATGCTGCTTGGAGGGAGCTCTCAGTGCCACTGACCTGCTGGCTCAGAGGAGACACGAACCAGTGAGAGCTGTGCAGGCTCATCTCAGCTTGGGGGGGACTATCCCAGTCACCAGAAGAAAAGACCCCCAGGTCTGACCACCTAAATGCTCAACAGCTTCCAAAAGTACAGCAGGAGCAGCTTCTTCCTGTGGGATGTTGGCACTGCTGTGCCAGGCAGAACCTGGAAGCAAAACAGACCCTTTTGGAGGTGTTAGAAATGCACACACCCAAATCCAGCGGGGAATCAAGATCAGCTCAGCTCTGTCAGTGCAAAGTCTTGCTTTGGGTGCCAGGAGGAGGGACAGGGGCACTTCTGGGCCGTGGCAGCTCTGACAGGAGCATTTCTGCCAGGACAGGCAGGCTGAGGGCAGGTTGTGGCCCTGCAGCTCCCCAGGCTGGATGCGCCATCACCTCAGTGACCCCCCTCTGCTCCCAGAGCTCCCAGTTGGCAACACCAAGATGCCCACAGGGCTCCAAAGCAGAGATTTCAGGGTCTGAGGGAGAGCTGTCAGCTGTGCAGGAGTCTCTGTGTAAGTCCCTCACCCTTTACTCACTCCTAACTAGTGGAGAAGATGCATTTTGGGTGCAATTCCTCAGGTTTCATTTCGGTGCTACCTTGGGACGAGATGAATTGCACCTTAAAAAGCAATTCAACTTTCTTTCCCAGTTCAGCTCTTCAAATGGCAATTCAGCTGTTCCTCTCAGCTCCCAGAGGCTCCCATCTCTATTTAATGGACATTTCATCTGTCATTCATTCACCATCGAAGGGTCTTTGATTTTGGGCAGGAATGAGGCCAAGATGAGCCCTGATGGTTTTTATTGGGATTTGGGAATGGCTCATAAAGGAAAACATACTTTCAGTAGTACCTTGAAATGGGGGAATCTCCACTCAGTGTCACCTCTGGGTAAAGTTTTGCCAGCCCAGCCCAGCCCCAAAGCCCTTGTCCCTCCTCTCCTTCCCCACCCTGCCGGGTTCCTAAAGACAATTGCACAGGCAATAAAACCATCAGCACAAATATAGGCACATTTCTGCCAATTCTCACAAATGTGCCATCTTGGCTCCTTCATAATAAGGTCTTTATGACTGTGTGATATTCTTGCTGTATTGACATGGATGATAGACCTTCTGTCTCTCACCCACACCCCCTTTGCCCCAAAGACAATATTTGTATTATAGTCAGGGACAAGCCCAGAATTTTGCTCAGCTCATTTGGAACGCTAAAAATCACTTGCAAGACATGAAATGTGGGGAAGGACTGCAAGCAGAACAGAGGCACAGTTATGTCTTCAGCCTTTATTTCTGTTTTTATTAATGCTTGGGGCAGGACAACAAAGGCTTTATGTTTTTATGAGACACAGGAAAAGGACAAGTGTTTGCAGCAACGTTGTGCTGCCAAAAATTTATAGCCCAAGCCCCATTTGTCTGGCACTTCCCTTTATCCAAACACTCAGGACATTAAGCTGGAGGCAAACAAGGCTGTCTGGTGGTTGTGGTGACCTGAGCTGTCTGTCACGGGTATTTCATCCCCAGCCCTGCCACTCAAAGCAAGTGGATGCACCAGAGCTGCTGCAGAGCCCCCTCCCCGCTCTGCTGGGGGCTTGGCAATGAAAAACTGACCTCTTCAAACCAAAATAACTGCAGGCAGGCAGGGAAAGCGACAATCCCTCACCTGTGGCAGGGCTGTGACAGAGCCACCATAAACACCCTGGGGCTGGCTCTGTGAGAGAGGCTCTTTGTGCAGGGGAGGGCTCTCTGTGCCCCCTGAGCGCCCCAAACCCACCCTGGGCATCGGGGCCAGCCCAGCAGCCACAGCCAGGGGCACCTGAAAGGGCCTGGTCCTGTTTCCCCCATATCCTGGGGGAAGAGTTGGGGTGACAACAGCTCTGTCTCTGCCACAAGTGACACCGTGGTGAGTTCTCCTGAGTGTTGAGAAGGTGGAGGATGAGCCAGCCTCGATTTGCCTTTGCTTCTTGAGGTCTCAGTGACCTTGGGCAGCCTGTGGGTTGCACTTCACCCCAAGAAGGATGAGGATGTCTCCAGAGGAGCTTCAGGCTCTGCCCATGGCCAAGGATTCAGCTCCCAACCAAACCCTGGCACGTCCCTTGGGTGTCAAAAACTCCCCCTGGCAGCCAAATGCAAAAGGGATGGAGCATCCAGCCCTGAGCCAATGGAAACAGCAGGAACAGCTCAAAGGATCTCTGAGCTTGGAGAAGGGAAAGAACTGAGGGCAAACCCTCACCAATGAGCAGAGGGGGCTGATGGGCCCTCCTGTTTAATCACAGGCAGCAGGTAACTGAGGAATGAGGAACATCAGTAATTCCAGCTCCTGTGTCTCCCTGTGGAATTCCAGTGGGAAGGGGAGCTCTGACACCCACCTGCTTGCTGCAGTAATTCCTACTCACCCCCAACCAGCAGCAGGAGGGTCTTGCTGGGCCTTTTGCACCTCTACAGACCTTCTCCCTTTCTCCTGGGCTTACCTGGGAGGTGATTTGGCTCTTTGGTGTGCCTGCAGTTGGTGAAGAGCAGTAACAATGACTCCCCGGGATCCTGCTGCCTTAAAGCTCCAGTTTTACCTGCTGGTATGACAAAGTTGTTCAATTCAGGACCATTCCTGCAAGAAACACTGAGAATGTTTTACTGCTCCTCTGAAGAGGACAGTTGCCATCACAGCCATCCCTGTAAGCAGCCCCAGAGCCCCCCACTGAACAGCAGTGCTGTCCCTGAGGGTTGGGGCCAGTGGTCTGTCTGCGGGCTGGGAGTGTTTCCAAAGGGCAGGGAGAACAGAAACCTAAACAAAGAAACAACCACGAGCTTTTTCAAAGTGCTGGGGCACCGTGCACAAAGCCAAGGAGCCACAGTATTGATCCTGGGAGCTTTAGAAAAGCAAGGCAAGGAATCATGAGCAGAGCAGAGGCAGCAGGAAGGGAGTAATTTGGGGGGAGATGCTGGGAAGGGGGGATTTCATTACCTGCCTAGAGCACAGCATGTCCCTCAAGCACTGTCAGGGCAGATTTTCCCTGCCCAGGGTGCTCTGATTGTGAGTCCTGCCTAAGGAGGCTTCCTGAGGCTGGGAATGGAGCTGGGAATGGGACTTGGGCTGTACCAGCCATGGGGTGGCAGCAAGAGCAGGGCAAGGACTGTCCCTCTGGGCTGGCACTGCTGAGGAACCTCCAGTTCTGGGGGCAGTTTTGGAACCCTCAGGGCAAGAAAGACATTGAGGGGCTGGAGAGTGTCCAGGGAAGGGGCTGGAGCAGCAGGAGGGGCTGAGGGAGCTGGGGGGGCTCAGCCTGGAGAAAAGGAGGCTCAGGGGGGACCTTCTGGCTCTGCAAGTCCCTGCCAGGAGGGGGGAGCCACTTTGGGCTCTGCTCCCAGAGAACAGGGACAGGAGGGCAGGGAATGGCCAGGAGATGGTCAGGTGGGACATCAGGAGGAATTTTCCCATGGAAAGGGTGGTCAGGCCTTGGCAGGGGCTGCCCAGGGCAGTTTTGGAGTCACCACACCTGGAAGTGCTCAAGAACTGTGTGGATGTGGCACTTGAGGGGATGTTCTAGTGGAGAACATGGTGGTGGTGTTGGCTTAATGATATTAAAGGTCTTTTCCAACCATAACAATCCTGGCATTATCTCAGGGAAGCTTCAAGGCCTTTTCAAACAAATGAACCTCCCAGTACCACACAATGTTCTGACATTCACACCTGGGGAGGCTGAGACAGACACGAACTGCCTTTCCTAAGTCACAGCATGAATCCCCACTGATGAGCTTAACAAAAACTGAAATTAAATAACATAAGCCAAACACTAAAAATCCCAACTCTCTCTGCATTTTAACGGCTGCAAATTATTCTCCCCTCTTTTGGCAGTTCTGCTGCACACATTCAGTTGAAAGGCTTCTTAATAAATCTCGTTTTGCTCAGGCACAGAAAACATCAGGACAGATTGGAGAAGTGACTGATGTCCTGGGCACTCTGATGGGAATTGTCACAGTGGGGCTTTGGTGTTGTCAGGGAGCACATCTGGAATCCCTGCTCAGTCCCAGTTGTCCTGGAGGAGTCTGAGGAATTCATACAAGAACGATATTTCCTGTTAAAGAACTTTTGAGAGAACTTGGTTTAAATCAGAGGGGAAATTGAGGTTGGATATCAGTAAGGAATTCTCATCTGGGAGGGTGGGCAGGCCCTGGCACAGGTTGGGCAGAGAAGCTGTGGCTGCCCCAGCCCTGGGAGTGCCCAAGGGCAGGTTGGAGCCACCTGGGCTGGTGGGAGGTGTCCCTGCCCAGGGCAGGGGGTGGGATGGGATGAGCTTTAGAGTCCCTTCCAACCCAAACCATTCTGTGCTTCTGTGAGTCCAAATTCATAAAGAACTGAAATGATACACACGGATAAACCAAAATGGGTATTGAGGGGTTTAAATGCCAAGATGAGAGAGGGGAGTTGCTGCAGCATGAGAGGGTGGCCTGTAGGGAAGGTTGGTTTGGAAGCACTGGTGGGATGTTTGGAGATGTCTCAGCAGGGACGGGTAACACTTGGCAGATCTCTGAGGTGTGGACAGGAGGGTTATAGCAAGGTAATATAGGAAAGATATCAAGCTATTGGAGAGTGTCCAAAGGAGGGCACAAAATCATTCAGGGCCTGGAGGGGCAGCGTGTGAGGGCACTGAGGGCACTTGGGGGGTTCAGCTGGAGAAGAGGAGACTGAGGGGAGAGCTCATTGCAGGGGAGGGGCAGAGGAGGGGCAGGCACTGATCTCTGCTCTGTGGGGAGCAGGGACAGAGCCAGGGAATGGCCTGGAGTAGTGTCAGGGTGGGCTCAGGTTGGATCTCAGGCAAAGGCTCTTCTTCCCCCAGAGGGTGGTGGGCACTGCCCAGGCTGCCCAGGGCAGTGGGCACAGCCCCAAGGCTGCCAGAGCTCCAGGAGCCTTTGGCTGATGCTCTGGGGCACAGGGGGTGACTCTTGGGGCTGGGGCTGGACTCTGGGAGCCTTGGGGGTCCCTCCCAAAGCAGCCCATGGTGTATGACCTAACAAAGGAGCCTCTGGTGGAACGCAGCCCCACTAACCCGTGTGCCCGTGTCCCCCTGCCCGTGTCTCTCCCCTGCAGTGCACGCCCAGAAGCAGAACAGACAGACCTGCGTGCGGAAGAGCCTTATCTGCGCCTTCGCCATGGCCTTCATCATCAGCGTGATGCTGATCGCGGCCAACCAGATCCTGAGGAGTGGCATGGAGTAGCCCCTGGCCATGGCACTGTGACCCAAGCTGACCATGCATGCGCATGCCCACCGGGGCAGCTCCCCCCGGCCCGACTCCACACGGCAAAGAGACAGAGGCAGGCAAAGCGGCCCTTGGGAGCGGGAGCCCGAGGCCAGCAGCGTTAACGTGTCTTGTGAATCAACTACATCCTTTTTGGCAGGGACATCAAAGGGCTGTCTTAACGCTTTAAAGGTTTTGTTTCCTAATGCAATAAAAAAAACCAACCACCCCACCCATCCCTTCTCCATATGCCGGAGTTCCCGAATTCTTGCTTCAGAACAGCGAGGGTAACTCGGAAGGGACTCGGATCCAGCAGCCTGTCTGGCAGTCTGAAGGAGGCAACAGCCTCGTGACTTCTCACAGCAGGGCTGCCTTTTAACCAGGGGCCCACTGACTCTCCCACCGGGCCCACATTCCCAGGAAGTTGATCGTAGCATTGCCACAAACAAGTTTGTGTTTGAGTTTGTTTGAGTTCACATCCTCCAGCTTCACTTTCTTTTCCCTTATGACCATGCCATGGAGTTTCCGGCATTAGAGGGGAGCCAGAGCATCCTTGTACAGTATTTTCTGAGTGGAAAAAGAAAAAAGAAGGAGAATCTGCCAGCACCACACAAAATGTCTATTTTTTGCTTCCCAAACTCCTCCTCTGACACAAGCCTGGGGGGGGTGGCAGGAGCCTGTTTGCCATTTCTCTCCGGCTGCGAATCAGGCCTTGGGAAGCAGCACCGTTTTCACACATGGGCATTGCTGAGACTTGTGCACAGTCTTCCAACCGGCTCTGCAACCACCAGCACGGCTCCAACCCCCTCAGTTTGGTCCTGTCTGCATATCCAGCACAATTTCCTCTCCAGCAGCTCTGCCCTTCTTCAGTGTTGGTCTTCAATATGATGAAAACCACGTGGGAAGCTCTTTCTGAGCTCCCCTCCCCTCTCCTCGCCTGGGCGGGGTTTGTTGGGTTCGTTTCGTGCGCCCTGGTTGGAACCTGCAGTGAAAGCTCCATGTCAGACACCTTCTTGTGGGAGAGGTTGTGTGTTCCTTCACACTGCAGAGGGTGGTTTTGACCATCCAGCTGCTCTGGTGCCTCCCAGGAGCCACCCCACCACCATCCCCCCACGGGCAGGCTCCGAAGAGGGCAAGTGGAAAAGAAGAAGGAGGAGAAGGAACCAAAGTAGAGCCAACCACCGTATGCTACAAAGTGTGTCAGACTTCCAGGTCCTCTGAGTGTTTATTTTCCCTGGAAGAGGTTTCAAGGAGCAGCAAGGAGAAGATGGAATGATGCAGGCTGGGGACACACCACGGAAAGAGCAAGGACTGGGCAAGCCTGGAGCCAGGATTCCATCGGGAAGGATTTTTCCTCTTCAGCTTGACACAAATCCTTGCATTTACCTTTGGAGGAGCTGTGCCCACGGGTGTCCCACCAGGACACATCTGATTCCCTTGCCCTGGTGGCACAGGTTTCCCAGCTGGTGCTCCAGGAGCGCTCCCAGGGGGATCCACGGAGGCACAGAGGTGTTGAGTTGAGTTGTTGTGCCAGCTGGGAGAGCTCCAGAAACACCAAGGAACAGTGAGATCTTGCTCCTGTAAATGTGGATGACTGTTTCCTGTGGCACAGGAGGGGCAGGATGGCTCCCCAAGGGATTGCAAAGCACCAGCTTCCCACATCCTACACAGCGAACACAGACTTAACACCTGGATCCATCCCAAAGACTCATTTCAGGTCGTTCTTGGATTACAAGTTTTGTTGATAACATTTAACCTGTATTTTCGGTAGCCTGATTTAAAAATCTGTTTCTAGTTGGTCCGTCTCCCATCCCCCCCTTCAAACTCCAGTCACCCACCTCCACCTCATTGCCATTTTCCTGGTGTCCCCTCCATCCCGTGGACAACAACCATCCTTTCCAGAGCCAGCTGAGTTCTTTTTCCTGCCTTTCCCAAACACCCAACCTCTGTCTTTCTGTTCTGCTGTGACTAATAGAGATGAACTGCAAAATAATCCCTGTAAACACGGTTCTATCTCCCAGAAGATGGAGAGGGTTGTGTTTGCTGCAGGGCACCAGCCAGACTTCAAACCAGCAGCAGAATGTCTTAGGCCAGCTCTGGCGTGGGATTTGCAGCGCTGGGGGCCAAGGGACACTCGCTGAGCTGGGCTTTGCAGATAATGAGCTTTGAGATCGTTGGGAGGGAACTGACATCCACATTTTTAGGTCTCAGGGGTCTGTGGGAAGGAGAAAAAAACCTCTAGATATTACTTGTCCCTGAGTAATAGTTGTTTTCCCCCCTGGGATTGTGCTGGAGTGACCTTGGGCAGGTGGGGTGGAGTGGCGAGGTGGGCACTGCCCCACCAGCCCCGCACAGCAGTGGCAGAACACGGGGCCTCTTTGCTGAGCCCACAGACACCCAAACCACCCTCCTCTGGCTCAAACACCCAGCACATCCAACCACAGCAGCTCCCTTGGGATGAGGTGACTGTCTGCATCCCTTTAAGCTCCCTGGAAGGCTCCAGACCTGTGCATGCTCCATAAACCCCCCTGTAAATACAGTCACTCTTCAGTCCAACCCCCTCACCTCGAAGCTCATGTGTAAAAGCTAAACCTGGAACCAATATCTCAGTAAAAGCCATAGCCTGGTGTCAGTAGAGTTCATTGCACAACTCCCCACTGATTTT
>VXBX01008726.1:20027-39002 GCA_013400415.1 Scytalopus superciliaris | reverse complement strand
TGGTGGGGCTGGTGGGGCTGGTGGGCACCTCAACAAGAGCTGAAACACAAAGGGCAGCCCATGCCACGTGCTCTTTTATGGCAGTTGCTTAAAAAGGCAAAATCCCCTTGTTTTTAATCCCTAGCAGAGGATCAAAGACCCTTCCTGTGGGTCAGCACGTTCCTTTTGGGAAGGGAATGTTGAGCACAGGGTTTAATCCCATCTCTTCTCCTGCCAAGGGGTGAGAGCTGCTCGGGGAGCCTTCATGTCCTGCAGAGCAGCTGCTGCCTTGGCAAATCTTCATCTCACTGCAGATCTCCCCCCACAGCTGCCAGTCCATCCCACCCTGCTGCTTTGGCTCCAGAAGGTGGCATTGAGGTCAAGGAGTGACCCCAAAATTGCCGGTAGCGGCGCCTAAATTAAGTTTTCAGAGGCAAATTGGATGGAGGCAAGTCAAGCTTCCCCCAGGTGGTAGGACAAGGTTGGGTGGGCTTTGGAGGAACCTGAGCTCGTGAAGGTGTCCCTGCCCATGGGATGAGATGGGCTTTAAGGGCCCTCCCAGTCCAAACCATTCCCTGATTCTGTGACTGCTGGGCCAACCAGTGCAGCCCCCAGGGTTGAGAACCACCTTTGCCTTTGCTTGGAAAAGACTTGGGATGTTTTCCCTGCCCATTTTGGCCAAAATAGCATTTCTGAGCCCAACAGGTGTTTTTCCCCCACATCACATTCCATTCCCTGGGCTCACATTATTTATTAATTGCAACCACTTGGAGCAGAGCCTGTTGGTGGCTCAGAGGCTGTTCCTTAGGCCTGGAACCATCACAGCTTTGGGGATGAGCAATTGGCCATGCAGGAATTCCCACTGGATATATTCCCCCTGCAAATGATGCAGGAAAATTCTGTTTGCAAAATTTGGGATCTAATAGTAGGGGAAAAAAAGGGTCCTGTACACTCCAGTTGGCCTCTTATGGAACTGGAGAGTGTTTTAATGAATGGCTTAGGAATGAACCTGAATTCATTACAGGAAAGAATCAAATGTATTCTAGGAATTCCCATATATTTACCACAGGAAGAATGAGTAACTGGAGAAATTCTTGGCTGGCAGGAGAAACCTCCACCCCCCAAATCTCCTCCAGAAACTGTTCCCATTCAGGTCGTTGTGCTCAGTGAAATGACAGGTTTGTGCTTTGCATTTCAGCCACCAGAACTGCTCAGGAACTGAAATTTGCTGCTGTCGTTGCCCCTGCAGGTCCCCCGAGCTCAGCAGCCCTCGGGGGGGAGCTCAGTGCTGGAGCTTGGTGTGATCCCACCTGGAAATCCTCCTGAGTGCAGGGAGAAAACTCACTTTAAGAGAGAAAAACACCCCACATTTGGGCTGAGGGCAAACCAGAAAGAGCCATGAGAATGATGGTTGTTCAGCCTGTCCAGCTGCTTTGTTATTTTAATACTCTCCATGCCATGAAGAAATNCTCTCCTCTCCTCTCCTCATCCTCATCCTCATCCTCATCCTCATCCTCATCCTCATCCTCTCATCATCCTCATCCTCTCATCATCATCATCCTCTCATCATCCTCTCATCATTCTCTCATCATTCTCTCCTCATCCTCTCCTCATCCTCATCATTCTCTCATGATCCTCTCCTCATCCTCTCCTCCAGCTGTGCCCCAGCAGAGGTTTTGGGTGCTGCTGGCACTGGGCAGGCTCACCAGTGCAGGACTAATCCAGGTGCCAGGGAGCCGGTGGAAACATTCCCAGACTGTGGGATTTGGAGCAGGTCCTGTCACAGGCCGGTATTTCACACCCTGCTGGCTCCTTTGCTTTGTTTAAATGGAGTCTGGCCAAGGGCTGAAATTTAATCACTGAAATACAAATACTGAAGAAAGGAGGCTTTCCTATCCCTGAATGAAACTCAGGCAGGGCCCCACATAAAACCTCTGGCCATCACTGGGCTCCCCAAGCCCAGAATTCCAGCAGACCCCACACTTGCCCCCAGGGAAGTCCAGGCTGCCCCAGAACCCCCTGGGCTGGTCCCACAGCATGGGCAGCAGGGCAGGGGGGGATTGTGCCCCTCTGCCCCCCCAGGGGAGACCCCCCTGCAGAGCTGCCCCAGCCCTGGGGGCAGCACAGGGAGCACAGGGAGCTGCTGGAGAGAGGCCAGAGGGGCACCAGGATGGGCAGAGGGTGGAGCAGCTCTGGGGGGAGGGAAGGCTGGCACAGCTGGGATTGTTCAGCTGGAGAGGAGAAGCTTTGGGGGGAACTCAGTGTGGCCTTGCAGGGCCTGAAGGGGCTGACAGGGAAGGTGGAGAGAAGCTTGGAGGGACAGGACAAGGGGAATGGATTCAAACTTAAGGAGGGCAGGATGAGATGGGATATTGGGAAGGAATCCTTCCCTGGGAGGGTGGGCAGGCCCTGGCACAGGTTGGGCAGAGAAGCTGTGGCTGCCCCAGCCCTGGGAGTGTCCAAGGCCAGGTTGGACGGGGCTTGGAGCAACCTGGGCTGGTGGGAGGTGTCCCTGCCCAGGGCAGGGGGTGGGATGGGATGGGCTTCAAGTTTCCTCCCATTCCAGGCCATTCCATGATCCTCTGACCCTGTGGGCTGGTTTTGTTGCTACATTTCACCGACTCAATCCACCCTCCTTCCTGATTAACATCTCTAGAAAGTGTCTGCCAATGCAAATCCAGAGGCAGTAATTTATTTGGTGCAAACTAGTTAATCCTTGCAAAGCTCTCCCCTCTAAGTATAGACTAATATGATCGTGTTTTAATTGCTTCTTCAAGGGTTTTTCAAAAATCAAAAACATTGTAATTAAAAAATTCACCAAGAGTATCTTCCAGATCTTTTCCCATTTGTTCTCCTACCCACCAAAATCATCAGGACCATTGTAAAGTTCTAAAGAAAGTAATTACAGCAGATGTTGATGCTGCTGCTGTTGCTGAGCTCGTTGAATGCTGCACATCAGGCTCCTGATTTGTACTTTTTTTGCAGCTTTCTGAAATAGAAATTTCCATTCCTGGTCTTCCCTCGGAATTGGGGCTGTCTGTGTAGGAGCTGGGATGTTTCCATGCCAGCTTTCAAGGCAGCTGCTGAGGCTGGGGGGGATCTGGGTGGGGGGAAGGGGGAAGACAGGAGGAGATCCAGGTAAGGAACTGCCAGGGATACAGGGATTTGGGCACTGAACACTCAGGGATGGCTGAAAGACATGGAATTCTGCTCTTAATACCTTCTGTAATTAAAAAAGGTCCTGCTCCACCATCTCTGGATGGTGGAAAAGCCAAGGTGATAAATCCACTGGAGGTGCCACCAGCACACACAGTGTCACAACAGTGTGCCAGTATCAGGCTGAGGATGCCACCGAAATAAATGCCTTTTAACCCTGATTTCTGTCTAGATTTCCACTTACCCACACTGACCTGCTTTGGAATAAGCTGTCAAAAATAACCCACCATGTCATGAGGGAAAGCTGAGATAATCACAGGAGGACCACACGTGTCACTGCAGGCAGAAAGCGAATGCAAAAGCAACAAGCACATGCTCAGCAACCCAGGAGAATGGAGCTGGTGCTGCAGGGAAGGCAAATTGCAGCACAGTCTCCCACTCTCAGGGCAAGGAAAGCCACCAGAGCTCCCTCAGTGGTGGCCTGGCCTGGAACAAACATAGCGTGGCCAGCAGGGCCAGGGAGGGGATCCCACCCCTGGTGAGGCCACACCTGGAGTGTTGTGTGCAGTTCTGGGCCCTCAGCTCAGGGAGGATATTGAGGGGCTGGAGCGGGGCCAGAGAAGGGCAACAAGGCTGGGGAAGGGACTGGAGCACAAACCCTGTGGGGAGAGGCTGAGGGGGCTGGGGGGTTTGGGCTGCAGAAGAGGAGGCTCAGGGGTGACCCCATCACTCTCTGTAACCACCTGAAGGGGAGTCACAGCCAGGTGGGGGTTGGTCTCTCCTCCCATCAATCAGCAACAGGACAAGGGGGCTTGAGCTCTGCCAGGGGAAATTTAAGTTGGGTATTAGAAAAAAATTCATTGCAGAGAGAGTGCTCAGGCCTTGGAATGGCCTGCCCAGAGAGGGGGGGGATTCACCATCCCTGGAGGGTTTTAAACTGAGATTGGCCGTGGCACTGAGTGCCCTGGGCTGGGAAAGGGACTGGACTTGGACCGAGGGCTTGATGATCTCAGAGGGCTTTTCCAACCTGATTGATTCTATGATTCTATTCTATGATTCTCAAGATCTGCCTCTGGTTCTGAGCTAAGATTGCAAACACAAGTGGACAAACCTCTGGAAGAAGAAGAAGAAGATGTGAAGTTGTGTCTCTGAAGGGGCTCCAGCTCTTCTTTCTCCATATCATGAGTTTGTGTCACAAACAAAAGTAATTTGGTTATCTGTCTTCCCAAAGGTATGAAACAATGTCTGTCACTGTATAAATCAGGTGGTTGGGAGTGGAAAAGGAAAAGGAAGTGGAAATCTGTGTTTTCTACAGTTTTCAGTCTCTGACCTTCTGCAGCCAGCAAGGTGGACCTGCCAGAAAGGACTTGCTCTGCTAGAGGTGTTGGACAAATCCCTGTGAAGGGGCCCCACATGGCTGGTTTGTACACATCAAAGTTCACAGAATCACAGAATGAGTTGGGTTGGAAGGGACCTTAAAGCTCATCCCATCCCACCCCCTGCCCTGGGCAGGGACACCTCCCACCAGCCCAGGTTGCTCCAAGCCCCGTCCAACCTGCCCTTGGGCACTCCCAGGGCTGGGGCAGCCACAGCTTCTCTGCCCAAGCTGTGCCAGGGCCTGCCCACCCTCCCAGGGAAGGATTCCTTCCCAATATCCCACCCAACCCTGCTCCCTTTCAGTTTGAAGCCCTTCCCCCTGGTCCTGTTGTCACATCTCAGAGAGCAGAAGGTGATTTGTGCAGTGCTGAATTTCACACACACAAATTGTGGGGCAAGACCACCACTGTGCCAAACAGCCAGTGCTGTGGGTCTCCTGCAGGGCCACAGAACCCTAGAATATGCTGGGTTGGAAGGGACCCACAGGAATCACGGAGTCCAACCCTCCATCCAATCCCCCCTGTGCCCCAGAACATCATCCAAAGGCTGCTGGAGCTCTGGCAGCCTTGGGGCTGTGCCCACTGCCCTGGGGAACCTGGGCAGTGCCCACCACCCTCTGGGGGAAGAGCCTTTCCCTGAGATCCAGCCTGACCCTGTCCTGGCACAGCCCCAGCCATTCCCTGGGTGCTGGTGTGGCCTGGGCAGTGCCCTCCTGAGCCCTCTGGGGCAGGGGTGGGTTCCACAGTGACCACCCCATCCAGTGTCCAGCTGCCCCTTCCAACGTGGAGCTTGCCCAGAAGGTTTGGCCTCCTCTAGGAGAGGATTTGTGCTGTTCCCCCTGAGTGCCATTCCAGCCCTGGAGCTTTACTGGAAAATACAGAGTTAGGGCAATACATACTTAAGGTTCTTTAATACTGAGCTGGAAGGGACCATCCAGCCCAACCCCAGGACACCCCAACAATCCCACCCTGTCCCTGTCCCATCATCCAAAGGCTCCTGGAGCTCTGGCAGCCTTGGGGCTGTGCCCACTGCCCTGGGCAGCCTGGGCAGTGCCCACCACCCTCTGGGCAAAGAAGAGCCTTTGCCTGAGATCCAACCTGAGCCTGCCCTGCCCCAACTCCAGGCCATTCCCTGGCTCTGTCCCTGCTCCCCACAGAGCAGAGATCAGTGCCTGCCCCTCCTCTGCCCCTCCCCTGCAATGAGCTCTCCCCTCAGTCTCCTCTTCTCCAGCTGAACTGGAGCCAGTGGGGAGGTGGGCAAGGCTCACCCAGCACCTCAGCTCCTGGTACCACCACAGGGGCACAGCAGAGCCCTCAGAGCCATCTCAGCCCAACGAGAACACGATGGTCCTGAGCCATTTCCACCTTGAGCACGTCCCAGCTGCAAAGTGTCTCACAGGAAAGCATTAAAAGCTCCTGAAGTGAAGGGTTTCACATGGAGGGGCTGAGAGCCCCCAGTGCTGCCAGTACGAGCAGTACCTCCCCAAAAAGGGTAATCACTGCATGTTATACAGAAAAGCCTCTCAAGTGATTGCTGTTTGCAGAGGCTGATTAAATAGAAATTAAACTCATCTGCCTGTTCGGTAAGGGATGTGAAGGGAATAGCAAGAACATCCTTCCCATGTGGGGAGCTCAGCCCCTGGCCTGGCATGTCCACACCCAGGGGCTGCTCTGGACCTTCTGGAAAGGCACCAGCAACCTTGGGAGCTGCATGTTATGTGAATTAAATAAGTGTGTCACCTCCAGGGGGGTGGTGTCACATAGAGAATGAACAAGCAATTCATTAGGCTGGGGTTGCTCCTGGGGGAGGGTCTCAGTGCCCTGTTTGCCACTGCCACAGCTCCTGCTGCTCATCTTCATTTCACTCAGCTCCTCTGAATGCCTCTCCAGCCCCTGTGCCTGGGCTGGAATGGAATGGGCTGGAATGGAATGGAATGGAATGGAATGGAATGGAATGGAATGGAATGGAATGGAATGGAATGGGATGCAATGGGATGGAATGGTCCAGATAATTTCAGCTGAATTGACCTACGATGGTCCAACTGCTTGACAATTTCAGGGCTGGCCAAAAATTAAAGCATGTTATTAAGGGCAATTTCCAAATTCTTCTTAAACATTGCCCAGCTCGGGGCATCAACCACATCTCTGAGAAGGCTTTCCCAATGTGTGGCCACCCTTTTGGTGCAGAAATGCTCCCTCAGGTTCCTGGCAGTGCTCCATGAGCCCTTGCCACGGAGCTTTGCCACCAGACAAACCCCAAGTGGTGGATTCTGCATCACCAGGAGATGCTTCAGAAGGGATTTCTTCATCTCCTCCCCCACCACAGGAGGGGACAGAGCCTTATTTCTGGAACTGTCATCCAGAGCCCCCAGAGCTGGCACCATCTCCACGTCCCAGGCTGTGCCTGGGGAGCAGCAGGGACCTCCCTGGGGTGGGAGGGACGGGATTGACTCGGAGCATCCCGCACGGGGGACGTGTTGGGAGACTCTGGGGCCTTCTCTGCCTTGTCCAGGATGTGTCTGTTGACCCTGGGCCAAAACAAAGGCTTTTTATGGGAAGGGCCAACTGGTTTCTGGAGTTGCCTGGTGGGGAATGGCAATCACACAGCCCAAGACACGTCATTACATCACCCCCCCCCAAGAGACATCATTTTCCCTCACTGTTTGCCACTATTTTGGGTACAAGAAGGAGCCTGGAGACTTTGTGAACAGACAGACCAAGGAAGAGGATAATGACCAGAGATCTGAGGGAGAGGGGAGGTTGTTTCCTCCTGTGTTGTGTGAGATCCTACTGTCCTGGTGCCAATTTTAGTGTCTTCTCTCACTTCCAACCAGAGACAATCCAAAAGCCTGGAAAATACTGAAAATGGGAGTTGCTTCTTGTGGTAAAAGAGATCTCCAAGTACCCAGAAACAGGCTCCAGATTGGGACCTGTCACACAGACCTGCCAAAACTAAATGTCTTTGAAAGTGCATAACCCTGAGGATCTACAAGTATCTACTTGGAGTAATTATTGGGTTTTTAAACCCAACTTCAGAGAGGATCTTTAAAATCAATTAGCTCCCATTCTACTCACTTGGAGGGAGATCACAACATTCGCTGCCTCTTGGACATATTAAACCAGCAATTATTTCCAAATTATTGTCCTGTGTAAAGAGGAAAGACAAGCACCAGTTCAGAGGACAGAAGGGAAGGAACAAGAGGGGTAAAACTGAGGTCAGGTTGAGCCTGTGGATTTGCTTATTCTGGTCCAGCAGCAGGCTCAGAGACAGACAGTGTCTTAGGGCTGCTCTCAAGCATTGCTGTGCCTTGGGAAAGCACTTTCAGGCCTGCCCTCCTAAATTGCTTATAAGAATTCCAGCCATGTCGGGCAGGGAGTTGGAGTTCAGAGCACAATTCCAATTATTGCAGCATTTGCAACCAAATCAGAGGGTGAACCTGCATGAAGAAAGACTCCTTTAGGCAGGAGCTGGCAGAGATAAATCCAGCTGTGGCTCTGAGGAAACGGGAAGGAGCCCCCAGGGTGAGGGAAGCCCCACCTGCTGTAGGAGACCAAGCCCCAAAAATGTCCTCTCAGTGCTCACTCTGCTGCACCACCAAGGGGGGTTCTGCCCTTTGTTCCCTCTGCACTTCCACAGGAGCTGTGAAATTCCCTGGCAGCTCTGGCCAACCAAGAGGCCTCCAGGTGTCCACTGGGGACACTCCAGGAGTTCACTGAGGTGACAACGCTCATCCCAGACAGTCCCCAGGGCCTTGGCACTGCAGACCTGAACATGATCTGCTAATCACAGTGGTGCTGGATCGAGGGGTGGACCTGATGGTCTCACAGGTCTCTTCCAACCCAGGTGGCTCCACGGTCCTGTGGTTCTATTGGTGTTGCTCTGTTGGCACTGGGAATTGCCCACTGGGAAATGACCCCACTCATCATCCCTGGGAAATGTCTCTTTGGTGTCAATGTCCTCTGGCAGTGGCCCAGCAGGAATGGAGATCCTGCCATGCCTCCTCCAGGATATTCACCAAAACACCCCCAGGGGTGTCCCAAAAGCCCCACGAGCCCCCCATGAGCCCAGAGGTCACAGCCAAGGGACACCTCACAGGGGGATCTCAAGGAGCAAAGCACCCCTGGGTCCTGTCACCCCGTTCATACCTGACAAGGGTTCAGGGGGCTTCTGTCTGCTCTCTAAAGGGACACCCTGGGGCTCTGGGGCTGCACTTTGGGGCTGTTGGGGTTTGGTTGGCTGGGGCAAATGGGATTTGACTGCAGGAGCTGGAGCAGAGTGGTGGGGCTTGGGGAGCCCTGCAGCTCTGACACTTCAGGGCCATTGCTGGAGTCCTGGTCCTTCCCCTGGGGCTGTGGTTCAGCCTCAGCAAAAGCACCCATGAGCCAGAGAGCAGCTCAAGTGCCTGCAGTTCCACACCCACCTCCTGGTGGTGCTGCACCTCCTGACCACCACAGCCCAGCCCTGGTGGTGCAGGAGGGATCTCCTGCAGCTGATGGAGGATATCATGGGGAACCTGCAGGAGAAACCCCTTGATCACTTTGTTGTAGGCAATGGGAGGGTTCCTGCAGAGATCAGCTTGCCCCTGGATGTCAAGATGTCAAGAGCCAACCAACCTCTTCCAGCAGCAATCAAGGCAATGAGTGAGTACCAACAGCTGCAATATCACCTCAGAGGGTTTCTGCCCCATGGCCATTGAAGGTGGGCACCGGGGTTTAGCAGAACCTCTGCACTAGCACAGAGGTTGTTATTGCTGCAATTCCACCCACACCACCCTTCCAAAGAAGCATCAGCATGTCAGGGCAGGCTCAGGTTGGATCTCAGGCAAAGGCTCTTCTTTGCCCAGAGGGTGGTGGGCACTGCCCAGGCTGCCCAGGGCAGTGGGCACAGCCCCAAGGCTGCCAGAGCTCCAGGAGCCTTTGGCTGATGCTCTGGGGCACAGGGGGTGACTCTTGGGGCTGGGGCTGGGCAGGGCTCAGGGTTGAATTTGATGAGCCTTGGGGGTCTCTCCCAGCCCACCATGTTCTGGGATTCTGTGAAATTTGGTGTCCTCAAAACGAGCCATAAAGACCTTCCACACACCAGGCAGGTGGAGCTCAGTGGGGTTTTTAGGTGCCCTTTCACTGGGTTTGTACATCCAGACTGGTGCTGAATTGCCAGGCTGAGCTGAGCACGTACCAGTAGATCCAAGAACCAGTGTTAATAAAGCCCAGCTCATCGTTCTTACAAGGCAAACTGTTTTCCTTTCACGTCTCAAATCTCCTCACCCTGATAGAGGGTGACAACCAACAGATGTGGAAGCGTCAGCTGAGGCAGCTCCAGAAAGCTGCTGTTACACCCCCCCTTTTCCACTCCCAGCCATCTGATTTAGACAGTCAGACACTGTTTCACACCTTTGGGACACCTTATCTCGTTGGCTGAGCAGCCCCCCTGATGTCACTGTCCTTTCTAGGTGGGAGACACAGTCACTGTGCCCGGGCTCTGACATCACCAGGGGCACAGGGAGCTCAGCAATGATCCCTTGTATCAAAACAGTCTGGGTTTGTGAAGGTCTTGCTGCAGGACAAGGAATTCCTGGGATAGCAGCATCCATGTGGCCTTCCAAACACTGCTCTGCTCCAAGACATGACCTCACCAGGAGGCTTTGATGCCTCTGGCTGGAACAATGCTGCTCTCTGTGTCCAGGGAACTCTCTCCCTTCCCTGGCATGCTCAGCTAAGGCTGGGGAGCAGAGCTCTCTGCTCCCACCTCTAATCCAATCCAGCTCCTAATCCAAACCAGGAGTAATTGCCTGCCTTTACCAAGCCCCTGCAGAAACAGGCTCAGCAGCAGTAATCTGCCTTCATGCTGTCTCTCGGAAAAATTGGATGAGGGATTACTTTTCCACTGGCATTTGCAGCAGGAATGAGGCTGCAGAGAAAGCAGGAGAAGCCTCTAGGCAGGAGCCCCTCTCGGGCTGCCCCAAACCCTGTGCTGTCCCCAGCCTCGCTCAGCTGCACCCACAGGGTGCTCAAAGAGCTGAGGCCTCTGGAATTGGAGACATTTCCTGATTTATTCCAACTGCAGCACGGAGCAACTTTACTTTTTGGGTGTTAATCTCACCCAAGGACAGGCAGGTCACACTGGAGGAGCCCAGGGGTTTCTGGGAGAGGCTGCAGGGGCTGTGGACAGACAGGAGGGTTTAATTAGTGGTTTAATGAGCTTTTCATCCAAAGGGTGCCCCACATTCCAGAGTCACATCCCCTCANGTGGGCACTGCCCAGGCTGCCCAGGGCAGTGGGCACAGCCCCAAGGCTGCCAGAGCTCCAGGAGCCTTTGGCTGATGCTCTGGGGCACAGGGGGTGACTCTTGGGGCTGGGGTTGGACTCTGGGAGCCTTGGGGGTCCCTCCCAGCCCAGCCCAGTCTGGGATTGTGAGGCCAAGCTCAAGTGAAGGCATCAAACTGTACCAATCCACATCTCCCCACCTAGAGCCTCTCCCTGTTCCTTTAGATAGAAAGGGAAGCTCCATAATTGTGCCCAGCCTGTCTCTGAGTGTCCCCAGCACCAAGAGAAACCTCCCTGTGTAACAAACAGCTCCTTTCTGTCCCCACCACTCCCCCTCGTGCCCCTGGTTGGAGCTGACAGCGGGAACAAATGACACCAAACAGTTCAGAGCTGGTCCAAAAATCCCAGAACAGTTCACAGAATCAAAGAATATTCCAAGTTGTGAGGAGCCCACAGGGATCTTCAAGGGGCTGAGCCCACAGCCTTGGCATTGTGAGCACCAGGCTGTGCCCAGCTGAGCCCAGCTCAGGGTTAGCATAGGAAGCTCCAGTGTTTCTGCTTTGGGGGGATTCCCATTTTCCTGCCACTAAGTCCCAACATTTCCTTTCCCAGGATGTGATCAGTAACACTGTTGACCGAAGCCAGTGTTGTCCCAAATCTCTCACTGAAGGCAGAGCTGACCTGAGCAGCAAACAACTAATTCATGGTCACTCTGAGTAACAAAAAGCCCAGTATCATTTTCCTTTGCAGGAGGAAATGAGTGTAAATAGCACAGTCTCCATTTCTCCTGGAGCATGAGAACAGCATATTCCTTTTATTTGGTTTGCTTTCCCTATTACTCTCTGCATATAGAAGAGCTACCTTAATTAATGTAAGCTTATTATGAAATTAGAGCACCAATATAATTAAAGCATTGATTAAAAAGCCAATAAAACAACCAGCTAAAGCTCTTTGGAAAGAGGAGCTGTATGAATACTACTTGATTAAATATTACAGTTAAGTCAATATTTAACCATTCTATTGTATTGACTTAATTTCTCCATTGAGATGGGAATAGGCATCTCTGGGGACCTAATTAAGTCAGGTTTGCTTCCCTTGTTGTTCTCAGAGTTTGTGTTCTTTGCTTGTTTTGATATTTCCTAAAGTTGTGACAGAGCAGCTTCTCCATTCAGGGGAACCACATGCCATGAGGGTAATTTATGGGTAATGAGGAGTTCTGGTAATTGTGTTTATCTTTAGAAATTAACTTTAAGAAATCCATCACATCTCTGAAAATGAGCCCTTTCTCCTTCAGATGGCTCCCATAATGAGTTTGTTAATGAACTTAGCAGCGAGGTCAGATCAATGGCCTCGCCCCACATTTACTGAAGGTCACTGTGGTGCTCAGTGAAGACATTTCTTCCCTCCTTTCCACATCCATCTACAGAAACGTCGGTGTAACACCCAGAGCCACCCTGGGCCCCTCAGGGGCACACAGAGAGGCCCCAGCTTGGAGTCTCCTCAGTGTTTGTGCCCTTTGAAGGCCCAGACTGAGCTGGCTGAGCAGTGTCTGGTGTGAACAGGGNGAGAAGAGGAGACTGAGGGGAGAGCTCATTGCAGGGGAGGGGCAGAGGAGGGGCAGGCCCTGATCTCTGCTCGGTGGGGAGCAGGGACAGAGCCAGGGAATGGCCTGGAGTTGGGGCAGGGCAGGCTCAGGTTGGATCGCAGGCAAAGGCTCTTCTTTGCCCAGAGGGTGGTGGGCACTGCCCAGGCTGCCCAGGGCAGTGGGCACAGCCCCAAGGCTGCCAGAGCTCCAGGAGCCTTTGGCTGATGCTCTGGGGCACAGGGGGTGACTCTTGGGGCTGGGGGTTGGACTCTGAGAGCCTTGGGGTTCCTTCCCATAGCCTGTGGTTCTGTGCCCACCTGTGGAAGAGTTGGCAGCTCTGGCAGAGAGGAAGATGTGCCCAGTGGGCACAGCCCTGGTGACCAGGCTCAGTCAGATGTCACACACCCTGAGCCCCATTCCCAGCCCCATCTCCTCATGGGAAGGTGGGTCTCTCCCCATGGCTTTGAGCAGAGGTGGGTGCTGGAGGTCCCACAGCTGCTCACTCACCAGTCTTAGCCAGGATGACCCAGCCAAGGTGTCCCCACAAAGTTCTCTTCTGTTCCTCCCCCCGCCCCCCCCAGCTCCCTCCACAGGGAATCAAACACGGCTCCATCCACTTCACAACCGACTCCCTAATCCCACAACCCCTTCTTTGTTAACCCTCTGCAACTACAATGCCACAAAACAATGGGTTGTGACCACGTGGGAACCAGGAGGACCTTCATCCCCATCCTCACCCCCACCCCACCACGTGAGGAGCTGTCCCTGCCCGAGGCAGAGCAGCAGCACTGCCCCAGAGCAGCACAGAGGCCGCTCAGCCCACGGTGCTGCCCGCTGGAACCCTCTCACTGAAGCTCATTGCCATCTGTCTGACCCCACAAGGAGAGCCATGGACATGTTGGGGTCACATCTTAGTGGTGGACAGTCAACAGTTGGACTTGATGAGTGTTGAGGTCTGTTCCAACCTTAATTCTTCCATGGGTTTATGGAGCGATGTCAGGGCACTTTCTGTGCTCTTCCCATCAGCACCTCAAGCAACATCTGGGAACACCAAAGAGGGGCCACATCCCCAGCCTGAAGAAAGCAGGTCTGTTCTTCAGGTTGACACAACATTCCCAGTGCTCCCTCAGCAACTGCTTGCAAGCTGGACAGTTTTGGAAGAAAGGAGGTGGCATTTGAGATTCTCACAGGCTGTTGGCTCTGAAGAAGCAGCAGCACTTCATCTGCCTGTTCTTTTCCTCCTGTCATACTCTCCAGTTGTTTTTACTTGGGGAAATAAAACAGCTATGAAGGAGCACAGATGAAAGAGGAGTAGGTTTTCTAGCCCTTTTGCTTTGCTCAGCCTTTGAGTTGGACCCTTAATTGGGTGTTCAGGAGTGGCTGAGCTCTCCCCAGGGTGCAGTTGCTCTGCTGGCAGTCTGTGCTCACACCCCCCCAAAGCAAAGCTGCACTCCCAGATAAATATGAGCTTTTTCCCTAGGAAGGAGCCTGGAGATCCCTTGGAGCAATCAGGGAGTAGCCAAGGAAGGGTCTGGCTCCACACAAGGGGCTGCAGGGACTGTGCAATGCCTGTCCTCAAACACAGCCAGGGAAAGCTTGGGAAATGAGGGCTTGTCCTCCTTGGTCAGCACAACTCGCCCAGATCCAGAAATGCTGCTACACTCAGAGAATCATGGAATGGGTTGGGCTCGAAGGGNTCTGCCCAACCTGTGCCAGGGCCTGCCCACCCTCCCAGGGAAGAATTCTTTCCCAGTATTCCATCTCACTCTGCCCTTTGGCAGTGGGAAGCCATCCCCCTTGTCATCAGTTTCAGCCCTACACCATGGGCAGGGACATCTCCCACCAGCCCAGGTTGCTCCAAGCCCCGTCCAACCTGCCCTTGGGCACTGCCAGGGCTGGGGCAGCCACAGCTTCTCTGCCCAACCTGTGCCAGGGCCTGCCCACCCTCCCCACCAGGAATTCCTTCCCAATATCCCATCTCTCCCTGCCCTCTGGCAGTGGGAAGCCATTCCCTGTGTCCTGTCCCTCCATGCCTTGTCCCCAGTCCCTCTCCAGCTCTTCTGGAGCCTCTTTAGGCTCTGGAAGGGGCTCTGAGGTGTCCCTGGAGTTTTCCCTTCTCCAGGTGAGCCCCCCCAGCTCTCCCAGGCTGGCTCCAGAGACGAGTTGAGCCACTTCCCAGTATTCCAGGTAGGAGGCACCACCTCTTGACAAAACACAGGCTCCAAAAGGAGGCTTGGCTTGGGTTGAATTGCATTAAGTTTGGTTTGGTTTTAACTACCCAACCTCACCAGAGTGGACACACAACAAGCTCTGAGCTGGATTTAACTAAGACAAGCTAAGACTCTCACCCCGTTTTGCTCAGTAACAAGAGCACGTTGATGTTGCCACCCCTTTGAGCAAAGATGCTGGAGCAGTTTCAAGTCAAAAATGCAAATGAGAGCCCAACCAAGCGCTGAGATTGCAGCGAACGTGCCTCGGTGTGTCATTTGCAGCAGGGCAGAAATAACGTTCTGGCACGTGTGTGTGTGAGGTGTTAAAAAAAGCCTGAAGTTAAGCCTGACTTAAATGCCCAAACCCCCCCACCCAGAAAAAAAAGAGGAGTTTATTCAGAGCTTATCAACGTGACTGTCTCCATCGAGTGATGCCTGAAAGCGGCTGCTGAAAAGGAGCTAAAAAACCGGTTTATGACATCTAGTGGTGAGAGGGGATGTGAACACCCCCCCCTCCGGCTCTGCTCCCTCCCGCCGGTCACAGCGGGGCTATTTCGGGCAGCGCTCCCCGGCAATAATCTGTGTGCAAAGCGTTAAAAACGCCTTTCTTTGCGGGGCTCTCAGAAGGCGAGGCGTTCCGTGCCGTGGCTGAGCCGTTTCCATTCCCCGGCCAGCCTTGCTGTACACGGCGAGCAGCCCTTTGTGTGGGCACGGATCCCCCTGCCAGCGGCTCAGACCCACACACCGGCAGCTCTCCTGGCAAACCTCGGAGCTGCTCCCTCAGAAATCATGACTGCTTGAGCCTTTGACTCTTCTGGTTTGGAAAACGGCCACGGCAGGGTAAGAAAAGAGGTGCTGGAACTGCAGCCAAGGTCTCTGAAGGGAGCAGGTATCGCTGTGGGGGCATCCACAGGGGCTCTGCCACATCCCAGAGCACATCCAAGCCTCGGGTAGCTGTGCTTTTTCTTATTGAAGCACTAAGAGGTGGCACCTTCGTGCTGAAAACATCCTTTTTGTGCCCTTTCTATGCCCCTTGTTCTCCAAATAGCCCCTTGTTGGCATTCCTCCAGACCCCCCTGCAGGAAGCACCGGGATCAGAACAGGTTGCTGCTTCAGGATGCAGGAGAAACTCAGCTTTTCTAGGTCGTTCAGTGCCGGTTTCCATCATGGAAGAGCTTCCTCAGCCCCTCAGGAGGACGTGGCTGGCAGAAAACCCACGGGCCTGGACTGAGCTTGTCCCCAGCAAAAGGCTCTGGCACAGCTTTGCCTCATCCCCTGCCAGAGATCCTTCAGAAGGTCAGCAGGGCTGTCATGGAATCGTGGAAGGCTTTGGGTTGGAAGGGACATTAAAGACCATCTCGTTCCCATGGGCAGGGACACCTCCCACCAGCCCAGGTTGCTCCAAGCCCTGACCAACCTGGCCTTGGACACTCCCAGGGATGGGGCAGCCACCTGGGCAGTCTGTGCCAGGGCCTGCCCACCCTCACAGGGAACAATCCCTTCCCACTATCCCATCTCTCCCTGCCCTCTGGCAGTGGGAAGTCATTCCCTGTGTCCTGTCCCTCCATCCCTTGTCCCAAGTCCCTCTCCAGCTCTCCTGGAGCCCCTTTAGGCACTGCAAGGGGCTCTGAGTTCTCCTGGCAGTCCATGTCCTTTCTTCCAGGGATCCAGCCCAGATCTGATCCCTTTCCTTAAGCACCACCACGTGAGCTCAGCCCGCAGATGTTCCCCACACGGGTGACTCCTGGTGACAGCTGTGACTCCTCACTGCACCAGGGACCTTTGCTGGCTGCAAGGAACCTCAGAGCTGCTTCCCACAGGCTCAGCTCCACTTGGGTCCTGCATCCCCCAGGGATTGGCACAGACCTGGAGGGGCTGAAGATGGAAACCCCTCGCTCAGAGCACCTCCCACACCTCAGCAGGTGAGTGGGGGGGGTTTCCTGCTGATGGTGACACCCTTGGCCATGGAGCCACCACACTCAGGGATGACCCAGCACCTTCTCCTTCTCCTGACTGCCCAGCCTGAAAAGTTTGGCCTTGCTGTGATGGTGAAGATCAGCAAAAGCAAGAGGGGTGGTGACAGTGCCCAGAGTGGGTCTCATGAATCCAAGGGAAAACCCTGAGAAGAGGGAGAAAGGGAAGGAAAGGGTAGACGTGCCTTTGGAAGGGGGGGAAGTAAATATTGCACCTCACATCTTGGTGGGGATGTTAAAATGCTCCACCTGATAACTCAGCCCAAAGGACACTCTGAACTCACTGAACTCCACACTGGATTAATGAGGAGCAGTGCAGAAGAACATTAGTGTTTACATGGGCTGAGCTGTGTCCCTGGGGGCCTTTTAAAGCAATTCTTTAACTACAGAGAGTATTGATTAGAAAGGTCTGAGATGAGCCTTTCTTGCTAGAAACCCTCTCTCTAAAGACCTGCCATACTCCAAGATCAGCAAAATTCTACAGTTTCTGCTTTAGATTCACAAGCCAAAATCTTTTGAAGGCCAGGAGACTGTCCAGGTGCCAGGGAAAGGACCAGCTGGCTGACCCAGAGCATTTACCAGATGACATTTGCACCAGGGGAGGGTCAGGTTGGATATTGGGAAGATTTCTTCCCTGAAAAGGTGGTCAGGCATTGGCACAGCTGGTGGTGTCACCTGGCCTGGAAGTGTTCAAAAACCAAATAAACCTGGGACTTTGTGGGGTGGGTTTGTGGTCAAAGGTTGGACTTGATGGTCTTGGGAGCTTTTCCCACCTCAGTGTCCCTGTGATTGTGTGACCTGGCAATGGGTCTGCTGCTCACTCTGCTCCCTCAGTGTTCTCTAAAGCAGGGGCTGAGCTGCACAAACCAAACCAGAGCAGACACCAAGAGGTTCTCCTGCCATCCCTGCCCCATCTCAAGGGACCAGGGGGAGCAGCACTTTGCCAGCACAGCTTTTTGGCCTGTATGGCAAGTCCTTCCCCAGGGGTGGTCACAAACACCCGTGGGCACAGGAAGCTCAGCCCTGGCTCCTCCTCAGTTTTCCTGGGCTGTGCTGGAGGAGGATTGGTCTTCTTGGGCCCCCAGAGTCCCTTGATCTGGACCCCAACCCGTGGACTGGCCTCCAGGCTTGGGCTCAGCCCTTTCCAGCCACCAAGGACCTGCCTGGTGTTCACCAGACCTGACCCTGACCTTTGTAATGCAACTCAAGATGCACATCCAGGAACCCAAAGGAGACACCCCCCAGGGCAGCTGGAACGAGCCTGACATGGCCCATGAGGCCTCCTGACTGTAGAGGGTTGGATTTCTCCCCATCACCATCACCATGAGCTTGGTCAGAGTGTTCTTCAGGCTTGTCCATCCCAGGGCTGGCAGTGGGGAGGGGGTTTGGTCTGGAACTCAACTCCCAGAAGAGTTTAGGCTGTAAGTTAAAGTGCTGCCTTTGCATGATTTGGGGAAACCTGCACCACAAAATGGAAAACACTGGAGGATTGAGGTGATTTTATTGAAAACTCACCAGCTACAAAGTGCAGTTGTTTTCTTTTGCTGACATCACGTCGTGCCCTGAACTGCCAGAGCTCCAGGAGGGTTTGGACAACCCTCTGAGGGACAGAGTGGGATTGTTGGGGTGTCTGTGCAGGGCCAGGGGTTGGACTGGCTGATCCTTGTGGGTCCCTTCGAGCTCAGAACATTCTGATTCTCTGCCTCTGTGATCTCGTGGTTAATCCTCTTTTCTCAAATCTCCTCTGGGCATCAAGAAGCAAATCACAGAAATCAGAGAGTGAGTTTAAACAGACCCAAAGCACAGGCACAGGCAGCTTGTTGGGGCTGGGGACAGGGAATGTCACCCCAAGAGCCTCCCTGCCCTGTTTTCTGCTGAAAGGCAGCTTGGCTTTTCCATCCATCCCCATCCCTGGGAGAGTCCAAGATTAATTTGGAGCAACCAGGTCTGGTTGGAGGTGGCACGAGATGCTCTTTGTGGTCCCTTCCAACCCAAACCTTTCTGTGATTCTGTGAATTCTCTCTCAGCAGCAGAGCCTTGGCCCTCCACCCGGCCTGGATGCTTTGGCACCCATCTCTGTTAGCCTGGGCTTTGGTAGGAGGGCAGAGGTGTCTGTGGGGTTTGATTATTCCAACCTGGAGGTACAGAGGAGAGAAATACAAAGTACACACACACACACACAGCTGGGTGTGCAGAGCTCGGCACCGCAGGCAGAGCAGGAAATCGCGCAGTTCTGCACCAGGAGAATGACAAAGGTCTCTATTAACATTTAAAAGGAAGGATTGTTTCGCTTGTGCCTGTTGAGGAGCTCAAACCCATCGTGGCCACAGAGCGATCGGTGCTGACACCCCGCGCTGAGCCTTTGAGGAACACCAGGGTGTTTTGTTGTAGGGAAAGCTCAGGGTTTGTATTTCTCTGCCTGTCAGGACGTG
>VXBX01008726.1:1130-15682 GCA_013400415.1 Scytalopus superciliaris | reverse complement strand
AGGTGTCCCTGCCCATGGCAGGGGGTGGCACTGGATGGGCTTTAATGCACCTCCCAACCCAAATCATGCTGGAATTCTATGACATTTGTTTTACTAAAGGATCAGGGTTATAAAAGACACACACACCGAGGACACTGGAGCGTGTCCTGCCCCAGCTGAGCCTGCCCTGGGCTCAGCATCCCCCCAGGCAGGGCTGTGTGGCTGAGCCCAGCACAGCCCCTCCAGCAGGAAGGAGAGCACCTTTCCAAGGCACAGGCACACAGGGAGCCCCGAGCATGGAAATCACAGTCCTGTTCATCACCACGTTGGCCAAACATCTGGTGCTTTACCTGGAGCCACCTGGGCAAATATAAACCATTTTTAAACACACCTTTAGGTAAGGCCGGGCTCAACCTGCCTGGTAAAGCTCCACCTAAAGCCCTGCTGTCCCCGGGCACCACCCTCAGGGAGGAGCATTTCACCCCTCTCAGGGAGGAGTTTTTCACCCCGTAACCAGAAACCCTTTTTTTGCCCCAGCTGGGATTTCCCAGCCCCATAACCGTGCCCTGGGCTCTCCCAGCTTTGCCATCCCCCTGTGCTTTTTTATCCCTGCAAAGCTGCCGGGCTGTTTGGTTTTCAGGCACAAGGTGGCACTAGGGAAGCATCTTTCCCTTTCCTGTGGCTGGTTCCAGCAGTGCCCAGCCTGAGGGACACCCCCCACCCCCCCCCCGGTGCCCCCAGCCCTGCAGACACAACCCTCGGGTGCCACGGGGCGGGGCTTAAGGGGGGCAGAAAGCCCTGAATTCCAAATACCAACGCACAACTTCACCCTCTTTGTAGTTAATGGTCCACCCTGAGAGCCCCGTGGGGTTCAGACCCACCACTGGATGTGGAGATGGGTGGGACACCTCGTGCCACTGCCACTGCCACCCAGGGCACCGAACCCTTCACACTCACACCTTACAGGGCTTCCCTTCTCTCCTGGGGTCTCACCCCCCTCACAGGGCCCTGGGCACGGGGCATCACCCCACCGTGGGCATGGGGCTGCCACCCTCCCGCTGGCACTGATGGCCCCAGCAAGGGCACCCAGGCTCTTTCCCTCACCAAGCCACTCTTGCACTTGTGATTTTTATCTGTCCAGGGGAGATTTTAATTAGTTTATTTAATTTATTTAATTTTTACCTCAGTGTGTTTCCCTCAAATGGAGAAGAGAGAGCTCTGCCCTGGGATGCAGGGAAAGGGTCCAAGACTTTATGGGCAAGGGACACCAGCATCTTCCTGGGGCACCTGGGGCTGGGGAGCAGCTCTGAGGCAGCTGCCAGTGTTGCCAATGATGGGCATTGAGGAGCCTCACAAACTTCTCTGCAAAGGGCACAGGTGGTGGCTTTGTGGCCAAGCCAGGAGAAAACAGCACCATGTGCCATCTCCCCAGGTGAGAGTTTGGCACAAGTGAAGACCAAAACATGAAGCATCTCTGAGTGTGATATTTAGAGATCCCTCTGGCTCGAGGAGATGGCAGAGCAAGAGAGATAAACCCAAACATAGCAATGACTACAGAAGTGACTCCTCCCGGGCTTTTGGGCTGGGCATCAGCTCCGGGATGGGAAGGGGCAGGGGTGTTCACACAGACATGTCACAGAATATCCTGAGCTGGGAGGGACCCCCAAGGCTCCCAGAGTCCAACCCCAGCCCCAAGAGTCACCCCCTGTGCCCCAGAGCATCAGCCAAAGGCTCCTGGAGCTCTGGCAGCCTTGGGGCTGTGCCCACTGCCCTGGGCAGCCTGGGCAGTGCCCACCACCCTCTGGGCAAAGAAGAGCCTTTGCCTGAGATCCAACCTGAGCCTGCCCTGCCCCAACTCCAGGCCATTCCCTGGCTCTGTCCCTGCTCCCCACAGAGCAGAGATCAGTGCCTGCCCCTCCTCAGGAATGAGGTCTCCCCTCAGTCTTCTCCAGCTGAACCCCCCAAGTGCCCTCAGTGCCCTCCAGGCCCTTCCCCATCTCTGTGCCCCCCTTTGGACACTCCCCAATGGCTCAATCTCTCCCTCCCATTGTGCCCCCCACCCTGCCCCACTGTTGCAGCTGAGGCTGCCCCAGGGCAGGGCAGAGGGGACAATCCCGTCCCTCGGAGCAGAAACGGCCCTGCCCTGCTCTGGGACCATTCCCAAACTCTCTTCCCCGTGTCCATCCTTCACCTGAGGCATTGCAGCCTCTCCTGAGCCGATGTGGGCAGCTCCCAGCTCAGGGACACCCTGGAATGTGGTGCAAACAGGGAAGCTGCGAAACAACAGCCGGTGTAACATTAAACACTGCAGCGAGGAGCGAGTTCCTCCCGGGCAGTTTTCCAGGCCAGTGCTTACAACAACCTCTCAGCGTGTTTACACACAAATAACAACAATTAAAGCAAAACCCAGCAGAACCCCGCCTGCTCAAACCCTACCAGAATAAAACCCTCCACAGAAAAGAGTGACACTTCCCCTGTGCTGCTCGGGGGGCCACGGGAGGCCGGGCTTTGAGTGAGGGGCAATGGGATGGGTTGGTTCTTGTAGGGCCTTCCTTGGTAAGCAGGGTCAAACCCCAGGCAGGATCCCATCCCATCCCTTTACATAATCAGGTGTATATCAGGCCAAGGGGGAGCTGTTCTTTGTCTTTTGCTTTCTTTTCCTTCTCGGGTTAGCTCACTGACAGCTCTGGGTGTTTAGGCCTGGCTTATCTGTGTTAGGCCAGGCCTGCTCCCAGGGCTGTTTGCCTGGGCTGGCAGCGAAGGTTTAGAATCTGCTTTTCTAAGGAAAGTAGTGAGTTTCCTGTTGTGTTTGTTACTTACTGAGTTAATTTCTGAGTTTAGATTGTATATATTTGTTTGTCTTCTTTCCCTTTATGTCTCCCTCTCCCCTTTCCCTTCCCCTTTNAAATTTAATATATGTAAATATATATATATATTTCTTCAATTTTCTCTTGCTGCTTTTTTGCCGTTTTCAGGAGAGGGAGGGGGGGAATCTTTCCTGTGAGGTTTGGCCTTTGGCAGAGAGAGCCAACCCCAAACTTCCACATGCAATTACACAGGCTGAGATCCCACTTATCCAAGGAACAGGCTCTTGGATTCCCTGGATCTGAAGGTCCCTTGCTCAGTATTATGCACAGCAAGATCTGCTCTCAAAATAAAAGAGAAACCTGCAAAGAGAACACAAGAACACAGAACAATTTGGCTGTATATTGCAATATCTGCTTCAAAGGTTGGCTGTTCTGACTTTCATGACCATGTAAAAATCATAAATATAAACCTGTTAAACCCAACACAGCTCAGGTTGAAATTAAACTCTGAAGTGTCCGCTGGTTTTCCAAGCTCATACTTTACATACGTAAAATCTGTTGCCACGTGGATTTTCACTCACATTTATGAAATTTCAGGAAAACAGAGATCCTGAAATGGTTGTTTCCAGAACATCCCAGCTCTCCCCACCACTGCAGGGCCAGCAGTTGGCCTGGATGATCCTTGGGGGTCCCTCCCAGGACATTCCCTGATTCCAGGAAAAGCACATCCCTTCTCTGCAGGACGAATTTGGGGCTCAAGGGTGCTGGGAATGGCATGAGGAGCATTATTGACTGGGCTGTGTCTCTGCAAGTTCAACAGCAACACTGCAGAGAAACGGCTGAGTTTATTCCTTTCCTAATTTCCCCCCCAAACCTTCCTTAAAGCATCAACAGCACCTTGTTGAAGGTTTTCAAGTCTCTCCTTCGAAGGCTCCAGTAATAAATATGTTTTACCTGCCACCTTTTCCCAGGAAGGTTTCCAACACCCTGGGCCCTTCACTCTGCAGGCCATCAAATATTAAGGAACATTTTAAGCAGCATTTTCCCCTCCTCACCTTGTGTTAAATAATTCATGCCAGGCTGAGGACCGACCCCCTCCCAGCTCTGCCTGCCCAGGGTGATGCTCCTCCCCATCCCTCCACCTGCAGCAGGAGGAAGTCGCTGCTGCCAGGGCTTGGTGGAGGGTTGGGAGAGGATTCCAGGCTGCGTTTCGGGAATGGGGAGCAGCCCCAGCCCAGGGCACGTTGTTTTTATTAAATGTGCATCTCGGAAAACTCATGTTTTCCCTGGCCCGCTATTGTCAGTGATCACTCGCCTCCCAGCAGTGGAGAGATAGCAGCTGATTAATATCAAATCTCTGGGAGCTGTTAGATATCCATCAAAGGCCTGAAGAGAGTGTCTTTTGCCTATTGAAACAGTTTAACCACTGATGGGATTATAATTATCTCGCTATCAACTGCAACAAAGCAGCTCGGCGGGAGCTGTTCCACTTAAACACAGGAGGTCAACTAAATTATCCTGGTGGGAGAGTAAATGGGAGCCCGTGACCTTGCTCTGGAGATTGGCTGTAATTAATTGCGTTTATGATTTATATTGGGCCAAGCTCTCATGGGGTCACGGGGTCACACTCAGCAGCTGGATGGGCCCTCGCTGTCACCTCCCAGTGAGGAGCTGGGATATCTGGAGTCTTTATGCACCAAACACGGGATGATTCCTGGCTCCAGAGGGCATGCATCTATTTGGTACATATCAGCAAGTAATTCTGCTCTGGGAGGGTGGGCAGGCCCTGGCACAGGGTGGGCAGAGAAGCTGTGGCTGCCCCAGCCCTGGGAGTGTCCCAGGCCAGGTTGGACGGGGCTTGGAGCAGCCTGGGCTGGTGGGAGGTGTCCCTGCCCAGGGCAGGGGGTGGGATGGGTGATCTTTGGGATCTCTTCCAGCCCATTGTATGATTCTTTGATGGCTTTGGGGGGAAAAACAATCCATCCAGCCACCCTGTCGGGGCTGGGGAAGGCTCAGGTTTGCCACTCAAGCAGGAAAATTGAGCCTTAGACACATGAAAACCTCTCTGACAGCCTGAGGGTGCCTGAAGGAGCACTGAGGGGCCACCAGCCCCGGGGCAGGACCAGTGGGATGAACATCCTCCAGGAAGGGGCCCATGGATGGCCAGCCTGGGGGTGGAGAAGGTGCCCAGCACCCCCCAACCCCCCCTGACCTGGTGCCCCAGGGGTTGGGGTGACCCACCCACCGGTGCTGGCCATGGTAGGACTGACCCTTCCTGTGCTGGGTGGGGCATCCTCCTCATGGCCAAAGCCAGAGCCAGCCCAGGGATCTCCCCATTGCTCCTCTCCCCAGATCTGGCCCTGATCCCTTCCCTTTCCCTTTCCTGATCCTTCCCTTCCTCCCCAGCATCCCCCAGTTGTCCCCTTGAAGTGCCACGTGCTCCACAGTCCCACCAGCAACACCCCACGGGGCACGTGCCAGGGGCTCTGGGCATTCCTGCTGCTCTCATTCGGCCTGACTGGGGCAGCAAAAAGACAAGCAGAGTATTTGGGGATTTTTATCTTATTGGGAAAAAAAATACCAACCAACCAAACCAAGAAAGTGAGACCCATTTTCTCCCTTCTCATCCCTTTCCCTTCTCCATCCACATGGATGATCCAGACCCTCTGAGTGAAGGAGCACAGGCTCACCTCACCACCTCAGAGACACAAGCACCGTGGATTTTTGGTGTTTGAAAGCAGGATCTACCCACTGTCTGCACCTTTACAGGGAATCTGGAAAAATCAGGGCTTTGGCCACACAATCATCACCTCCCAGGCCATGTCAAGGGTGGGCAGAGTTGGCAAGAGGCAGGACAGGACCCAGTTGCTGTCACAAGCTTTGCTGATGTCTATTTTTTAGGAATAAACAGGAAAAAAACCCCATATCTGGATTTGGATTAGAGGTACTATGATTAAAATTTAAACAAAGAAACTCTGGTTTCCCACTTAAAATGGGAGAGGAAATTTAAACAGCAAAACGCCGATACAGAAAGGACAAAACCACAAGGAGAGAGAAGGAGAATAAGGGGAAAACAAAGCAAGAGGCAAAAAGAAGAGAGATGAAAGGGGAAAGAATGGAGGAAAAAAATCAGAAGTGGAAATAAGCAATCAAAAGAAATAACAAAGGGAAAGGAGCAAACAAAGGGAAACACAGGGAGAATAAAGGAGCGAGAGGGGCCAGAGCTGGAGCAAACCCATCGAGAGAACAAAGAGGGGACGGGAGGCAACCTGAGCCACACAGACTGAGACAAGACAGCGCTAAAGACACAGGGGGAGGGCAACGAAGACAGCCCCAAAGCGGGAATCACAGAGGGGCTGCCACCCAGCAAGGGCAGAGCTGGCCGTGGGCACGGGGTGGCACCGCGGCAGCCACTGCCCAGCCCTGGGGCAGCAGGAGGGGATGGGCAGGGTGGGCAGAGCCCCCCAGCCGGGCTGCAGGGTGGGTGCTGCACCATGCCCTGGGGGGCTGGAGAGGAGCCCGAGACCCCAAAGGTGGAACAGCTCCTCGGGTGCTCCAGTCCTTGCAAGAAGTGGCAGGAAGGAGCTCTCCTATGCCAATAATCCCTCCCTCCCTCCTCAGCCTGAGCTGTGCTGTCCTTGCCCTCCCCCCAGAGCTACGGAGGGGGCCCAGCTGGCCCATGTGGGCACAGGGTTGACTTTGGGGTCCAGCTGGCTCCAAACCAGCCGTGCTGCCAGAGCCGAGGCCGGGAGTGGCACTGGGGGTACCTCCCGGGTGGCACATCTGAGACAGGGGGGAAAACCACTGCAGAGCTGCTGAGAGACAGAGAGGAGGAGGGAAAATGGGGGAGAAAGAGCCCTGCAGAGCTGAGGGGGGTGCAGAGAGAGGGGCAGGAGCTGCTCCAGGTGCCAGAGCAGCCCATGGAGAGGCAGCTGTGCCCCTTCAGCCCATGGGGGTCCCATGGGTGGGGAGACCCTTGGGGGAGCCCACCCTGGGGCAGCTGGAGATGTCCTGGAGGGAAGTGCACCCCATGAAGAGCCCACTCTTGGGGCAGGATTTCTTTCAGGAATTGTGGCCCAGAGGGGATCCACACAGGAGTTCAGGAAGGACTTTATCCCATGGAAGGGGATGGCACAGGGGGAAAGGGTGAGGAAGGATCAACAGGCAAAGTGTGATGAACCACTTGCAACCCCCACTGCCATCCACCTGCAACTCCTGGGAAGTGGGGAGGAGTTGGAAGACTTGGGAATGACACAGTGAAGTTGAGCCTGGAAAACAGGGGTGTTGGGAGAAGGCGGTTTCAGTTTGTTTCTCACCACCCAACCCATTTTGTAACGCAATAAATAAGATTGTTTTCCCCAAGTCAAGCCTGTTTAGCCCATGCTGGTACCTGGGCAGTGAACTCCCTGCTCTTCTCTCGATCTGGGACCTTTTCATCTCATTTTCTTCCCCTGCCATGCTCTGGAAGGTGGGTAAGAGCAGCTGGGTGGGCATCCAGCAACCCACCCCACCTTTCCCAGCTCAGCATCCCTGCAGCCTCAGCCTTCGTCCCCACACCAGTTTTTCCCAGGATGAGCCTCTAAGATTCTATGATTTGGATTTTCCATGCTTGTTCCATGAGAACATTTTCCATGCTGAGGAGCAGTGCAGGAAACAACCCAGGAGGCCCAAAGGATGCTGGTGGTGACTGTTCCACTCTCAGAATGCCAGTTGATGCCACTGGGTTGGTGCTGGGTGCCAGCTCAGCTCAGCTCAGCCCCTCACCCCGCTGTTATTCCCTCCCGGCTGGGATTGCTCAGGAATTAGTTGCTGCCTGGGCTCTTCCCTAACTATGAAACACTTGCCTATAACAATAAACCCCCGAATTACAATAGCCAGGAAAGCCATTTGGAGAGCCATTAGCCATCAGGTCTCAGAGTCAGCAGATGGGACTGAAATAAGAAACATCCCCCCTGGAAAGCTCCCAGATCTCTCTGCCTGTTATTTCGCCTTCTGTTGGAGGAACAACACTTGACTCGGAGGAGCCGGGTGGCTGTGCCAGGTAGTGATTCCTGCATGGCTTCAAAAGAAACAGAGGCCACTTCAGGAGCCCCTGGAGCCCCTGCCCAGGGTATTATTTTCCTGTGCAGGATCTCAGCTCTGAGGGGGATCCAAAGCTCGGCTGGAGCTCCAATGAGTGACTCAAACCAGCTGTTTGGAAGGAACTGACCCTTTTTGTTCCTGATATAAATTCCTGCCTGGGCAGGTGTTTATCCCAGTCATCCTCATGGGATAGGAATCCACTTGCTCCTGAGAAGGCATCCTGGAGGCTGCTGAAGCTCATCATTCTGCCCTGTTCCTTTCCTTGACTCTGTTCCTAAAGGGATGATGTCACTTTGCTCCTCAGCAAAAAGTCCCAGCAGTCCTGACTTCACCGAGCACCTGAAGGAGCTTCCCTGGCTCCAGAGGGTTCTGTGGCTCCTGCCTGTAGGAAAACTTAAAGCCATAATTAATTTGTGCAATGTTTTCCCTTCTAAGAACAGTGACTTCAGGAACCACAGGATCAACCCCCCCCCCAAAAAAAAAAGCCCTTCTCAGTCTGGCACTTTTACTCAGCTGGTGGGGCTGTTTCTGTCCCTAAAGCTGGGACAAAGTTTTCTGCTGTTTAAAGGACTGTTTTGGTTTGGCAGCAACAGGGAATGACCCTCAGTCCTTCATGCCAATGTCCTTGGAAGTCCAGCTGAGATTCCTAATGGTCACCCAGGCTTTTCCCAGTCCCCAAACCGACCAAGGATGGTTTCTCATCTGGCAGGATGAGCTGCAGGGGCTTCAGATGCCTCATTTCCCGTGCCCAGTGGAGCGCTCAGATGCGAGTCCATCAGCAGCAGATGAGTGCCCAGATTGCTCCGTGCCCAAGCAGAGAGGCTTTTCTACTGGGAGTCCACCAGTTAAACTTCTGACTTCAAAATCAGAGTTTAACTTCGTTTGAGGGCTTAGAGGGAACTTTCTGGACGTTCAGCTCTCTGTCCTGGGCAGCACAAAGGGCATCAGCAGAGGAAGAGCTCACTGTTGACTCCAGAGGGTGGTGGTCAAGGACTCAGGGTCCTGATGGACATCAGGGACAAGTGGTGTCCCCCCAGGGGTCTGTTTTGGGATCAGTGTTATTTAATATCTTCCTTAATGAACAGATGAAGGGATTGAGGGCACCCTCAGCAGGTTTGCAGGTGTGCCCAGGCTGAGGGGGCAGTGACACACCTGGAGGGCAGTGACACACCCAGAGGGACCTGGCCAAGCTCCAGAAGTGGCCCCTGGGAATCTCCTGAGCTTTGACAAAGGGCTGGGGCTGCCCCTGGGTTGGGACAACCCTCAGGATCAATCCAGATGGAGCAGCCCTGGGAGAAGGACTTGGGGGGCTGCTGGGGGAGAGGCTGGACATGGCCCAGCCCAGACCCCCCCGTGCCCTGGGCTGGTCCCACAGCGTGGGCAGCAGGGCAGGGGGGGATTGTGCCCCTCTGCCCCCCCAGGGGAGACCCCCCTGCAGAGCTGCCCCAGCCCTGGGGGCAGCACAGGGAGCACAGGGAGCTGCTGGAGAGAGGCCAGAGGGGCACCAGGATGGGCAGAGGGTGGAGCAGCTCTGGGGGGAGGGAAGGCTGGCACAGCTGGGATTGTTCAGCTGGAGAGGAGAAGCTTTGGGGGGAACTCAGTGTGGCCTTGAAGGGCCTGAAGGGGCTGACAGGGAAGGTGGAGAGAAGCTTGGAGGGACAGGACACAGGGAATGGCTTCCCACTGCCAGAGGGCAGGGTTAGGTGGGATATTGGGAAGGAATTGTTGGCTGGGAAGGTGGGCAGGCCCTGGCACAGCTTGGGCAGATAAGCTGTGGCGGCCCCAGCCCTGGGAGTGCCCAAGGGCAGGTTTGGAGCATCCTGGGCTGGTGGGAGGTGTCCCTGCCCATGGCAGGGGGTGGAACAAGATGATCTTTATAGTCCCTTCCCACCCACGGCATTGCAGGATTCTGTGGCTCAATGAGCTGTGAAGAAATTGAACTGTTTTCTAACAAGGACCTTGTCCCTGAGAAAGCCCTGAATGCATAAAATGCTCCCAAGGCGGGCACAGGTTTCCATCCTGTGTGACCCTTCCGGAGCGCCGTGGCCACAAACCCCCCCACGGAGCTCTCAGTGCCCCCCACTCTGCCCACCCCAGCCCAGGTTGGAGGTTACACTTCCCTGGACCAGCTCTCACCCCTGCTGTGCCCCCAGCTCGGGGGCAAGAGCTGCTGCTGCCACCTGAAAGCTGCTGCGGTGCCCTCTATCCCACGGTGCGCCCACAGAGACACTCCCCTCCTGCCCACAAAGTGCCAGCCCATCCCTCACTCTCCTCACAGGGCACCACATCCCCAGCCAGCCTGGTTTTTGGGGGGATATGGATGTAAGGAAGGGGGTTGAAGGAGTGCCCTGAGCTCTTATGTTACATTTGGGAGCATCCAGGAGTGCCCAGCCTGGGTTCAGGAAAGATGTTTTATGTGCCACATCTCAGCCTCTGGGGTGCAACTGTGCCATCCTGGGCATGGATGGATGGGCAGTTTATCTGCACCCACCATCTCTCTTGAATTTCTCCTTCAGTTCCATTGCTTTTAAAAGTGGAAGTTTCATTAAAAGAGCAGCACTTTTCTATTAAATAAGCACCAGAGAAGAATGGCTGGCTCCGTAATCTCATCAGCAGTGAATCTTTTTAAAACCACTCAGGAGGCAAAACTCAAATCATATCTTTAATAAGAATCACTTCCATATCACTTCTTAAAGCAATTAACAGATTATTAGAGATAAGCGCGGGATGCAACAATTAGACCCAGATTTCTAAGACAGATTTCTACGGTTTGGGAGGGCTCAGACCTCGGGCCGCAGCAATCACCTCTGCACATCACCAGCCCGGTGACCGGGCACCGCAGAGTAAATCCTCATTTTCCGTCCTCATTTCGCTCATTGTGCTGATTTTCCTGATTCTTGTCGGTCATTCGAAAGCTGCAATTAGAGCATTGACAGCGAGGAGCAGGGGGCGGTCATTCCCACCCCGCCCTTCCTCGCGGAGCGCCAGGAGGGGGTTGTTTTCCTCAGGGAGAGGGAAGGAAAAGGCATAAGGAACCTCAATAAGGATCAAAGAGCTCGTCACCGACCGGCTCCTCGGCCGGTGCCACCCGAGCGCGGGGCTGGCACCGACGGCGCTGGCAGAGGGAGATGCTGTGCCAGGGGCTGCCGGGCACCAGGACACCCCCAGAGGGGCAGCGGCAATGAGGGGAGTCAAACCGTGCCAGGGGCTGCCGGGCACCAGGACACCCCCAGAGGGGCAGCGGCAATGAGGGGAGTCAAACCGTGCCAGGGGCTGCTGGGCACCAGGGCACCCCCAGAGGGGCTGTGGCTGGCAATGCGGGGAGTCAAAGCGTGCCAGCCCCTCGAGCCTGGCAGCTTGAGGCTGCTCCTGCCAGGACAGAGCCGAGCTGGTGCCACACATTCAGTTGTGCTGCCGGTGACACGGTGGGAGCCGCCAGAGCAGGAGCGGGCAGAGGGCTGGGGGCATGGGGGGTTGGCACCTCGGTCCACCGCGGGGCAATGCGACAATGCCCATCTGCTGGTGCCGTGGGCACTGGCAGGGCTCGAGCTGGGCTGGGAACCGGGAATTATACAACATCCAAGGGCTTTTTTTTGGTTGTTTCTCCTGAAACATTCAGGCTTTTCCCCCACAAGGACCGATCTGCGGCTGCCGCTGGTGACTGACAGCAAACTGATTGCTCAATTAAAGGGCTTTTTACCATTTTGACCATAGCTGGGAAGTCTCAAATCCCCCAGACATTCCTGGAGTCCACTTCCCCAGCAAATTGCTTTCCTTAGAAGGCAGCAACAAATGGAAGGGGGGAAAACATATCATGCATCTAAAGATTTGTGGTCGTATCGGGTTGGTAAGTGCTGGGATTTAACACACAAGAGATGATGCAACAGCGAACAGGAGAGCAAAATTCTACATTGACTCCCTACTTTGCAATTCAGGACAACTAAGAGGTTTTACTTCATTAAGGAAGGCAAGGGAAAAAAAAATCAGGGACAAGCCCAGTGGTTGAGGGAGTCCTGTAAAGCCTAAATGACCGATCAGTCCTACGTGATGCTCGTTGCTGTAGAAGGAACAATGAAATATATCTGCTTCTGTTCAATAAATTACTAAAACATCAGTTATAAACCTGCTGCATGGCATCGAAAATTAAACTCATTAAACATCCAGGTAGCTTCATCCTGATGCAAATGGAAGACAGGCATGAGTGCTCTGCAGCAAACAACTCTGTGCACATCCCGTCTTTGGGAAACATATTTACACAAACATCTCATATATTAATATATTTTAGTGCACCCTAGCCAGAGGGCAACCAGAAAGAGTATTACTCTGTGAGAAGGACAGGACATGGGCTGGCTTCTCCTCTCTGCTGAGCAAAGCCTGCAATCCATCCATGGATTTTGCAGGAGCGTGTTTCCCTTTCCCAGGTAGCCAGACAACAGGACCCCAAACGATGGGTGGGTGGGTTTCGTAGCAAAGGTTTGGTAGCCAAAATTACTGTGGGCCAAAAAATAATCAGGTGAGATCAGTCCACTGTCTTAACAAGCCTGAAGTGACTTCAAGGTCAAGAATTTTAGGCAAACTGCCACTTCTTGGTCTCTTGGCCTCCCTCTTTGTTCCTTCCACGGCTCGGGAAGGTCTGCGGTGACAAACACAGTGTGGGGACAACCTTGACCATGGTCACACACACTGACCATGCAGGACAGGGGGGCTGAGCCTGAGGAAGAGCAAACACCACTACAGAGTTAGGGAGGCCACCGTTCCTGATGTCCCCAAGAGGGCAGGCAGCTGCCCACACAGGCATCCCAGGTCATTCCCAAAGGGAATGTTTGGGGTCTCCGTGGGAGGGACCGGTGCTGCTCAGAGCTCGGGCCAACAGCAGCACGGGGGGGGATGGAAAGGGGGAAAAGGGGGATCAGTGGTTTCATTCAATGGCATTTTGCTTGATGATATCTGTGATTAAGGGTTGGAAAGATCCCTGGGAGCTACCAGGGTGTGCTTTGCTCCTCCAGCACTCGGGAAAGGGGCTGGTGATGCAGGGGCAAGAAAGGGGGAAGAGAGTGAGGACTCAGCAAAACACCACACCCTTCAGGCTCGGCTCACTGAGGGCTTGGCAACCTTTCCCTCTCACAGGTACCCACATTCTCACGCTTGCCAGGCAGGAATATCCAGGGGGCAAAGCTACCCAGCCCTTTGGGAGAGCCTGGAGCTGTGTGGGAAAGCAACCATTCCCTGGGAATGGGACACTCCCGGGGCTGCAGGAGCTCATTACAGTCATTCCAGCAGCACTAAGTGGCACCTTCCCGAGTGCTCTGCAGGAGGAAATAGCAGTTCTGACCCCGTTTCACACCGTTGGAATCAGCTGTGGGAGACTAACACACAACAGAAAGAAAAGAAACGAATGCCCATTTCCCCCCATGGCCTCTCCTAATGACATGACTAAAGCTCTGTTTGGATATTCCATCCTTTCCAGAGGAGTCCAGGCGGGTCTGTCCGAGTCAGCCGTGCTTCCAGTCACACTCCCCCGACTCCTGCAGCCTTTACTTGATGAAGTTTTTAATTGTCCACCTTTGCCCCGTGCAGCTGCGAAGGATCAGGTCAAGGCCAGCCATTCCCTTGTTCTCCACTTCCAGGCAGCGCCCCGTTCCCTTGTTGAGGATGGCACCGTTCTGAAATTCAAGGATACGGGGAAAACATTCAGGAAATGATGAGACTGGGTGGCAAAAAGAGGGAGCAGCCGTGTCCTGGGGCACTGCTGGAAGGGGCACAGCTCTCAGCTGGGTGGGAATGCTGCTCAAACAAGGAAATAATGCCTAAAATAAATAGTGTGAATGGAACGAGCATCCCTTAATGCCGACAGCACGGCTCCTTAGTGAGGAGCACCCGAGGAACCTTTGGATTCCCAGTGCTGGGAAGGTGGGATGCTTCTGTACAACGTGTGCTTTTGGGCAAAAACACTGTGTTTTCGTGTCTTTCACTCTACATAATCCATAAGAAATCTGGAAGTCATTGGCAGGGGTGGGTTACAGCCACTTGAAGGTATCAGAGGGGAAAACATCTACTGGGATTGCTCCTGAAATACCATCCCTGATCCCTCTTCCCCTTTTCCCTCTGCCTTGGGAGCTGCTCCACGGGACCGGTTCCTCCTGATCCCAAACCATCTCACCCCAGAGGACGTGCCCCAACCCAGGGCTTGGGAAGCAAACTGGGAACACACCTGGATGAAACTCCAGCGCTTGTGGAGGCTGCTCTTGACCTTCTCACAGTCGAGGAGCTGCGGGAAGCGGCTCTTGCCGTTATCCACCAGGCACCGCGTGTCGGGCAGCAGGGTCGTGGTGCCCAGGGCACCGAGGTGAAGGAACCCCTCCTTGGTGTAGCGTGCCAGCTGTGGGGTGGGGGAAGGAGAGGAAGGGCCATCAGTACTTTGGGAGCATCAGAAAAGTCAGACAGGAATGGGACAAAAACTGTGGGGATGGAGCACAGCGAAAGGGGAACTGAAAAGAGGGGAAAAAAGGACTTTCTTCAGCCTTTTTCGCCTTGTTTTGGGGGTTTTTGCAGATGCAGAGCTGAGACAGAGAAAGGGTAACAAAAATGAGCCTTAAACCCATCGTGATTGTCTCACTCTGCTCTGCACTGGGGCTGCAATGGTGGGGCAGGTTGGGGGGCACAATGGGAGGGAGAGATTGAGCC
>VXBX01008723.1:137700-150218 GCA_013400415.1 Scytalopus superciliaris | reverse complement strand
CACTGAGTGAAATGCCTCTTCCATACTTTGTAGTCCTTTTGATCCCCAGCAGTTGTTTCTTTAGGTGATATCCATCATTTCAGAGGACTGAAGTAGTTTCAGGAAAAATCCCAAACAACTAAAAGTTTACTGTGGACTTAGTGGGAGCAGAAGCTTCCCAGAACAATTAGTAAGATTTTAAAATTTTTTTTTAATTTTACATTTGAACAAAAAGAATCTGTAAATCTGGCCAAATAAAATAAATCTTCTTATGGGATGCAAATTTTCATAAAATAATCCCGTCAGCAAAAAACTATCAGAATACTTTGCATGTATCAGGATACTTATCACATATCAGAACGGTAAAATAAAAATTATGCAGCTTTATATAAATTTTATCATTTCATTGACATGGTCCTCCAAACATCTACAGGCTTGCTATATAATATACTCATCCCATATACAATATTTCATGATCTAAATATATCATAATATCTTTTTAGAGTTCAAGGTGATGATTTTGTTGAGGGTCACACTTTGTGGTAAAATGTTTGTTTTTCTAAAGTATCCTGTTTATGGGACTGTTCCCAAGAACGGAGAGCTCAAGAAATCCCTGTAACATCTTTGAATTACATGGATACTCAAAAAAAGTAAAGAGAAATGATGAAGCCCATCAGTCCCCAGCTCCAGATTGGATTCCCTTGCCTTTCATCTGAAAGAAAACATTGTCTTTCTGCAGGTAAGAATTCACTGTGTGCTACTTCTTTCCCATTCCATTTGAAATAGCAATACAGCCCTTTGATTTGTTATTTTGGCATATCTTCAGTTAGGCGTACACTTTTTTAACTTCTTTGAGAAAAAACCCTTGTGTATCTCAGAGATTTTCCTGAACATGATTAGACTGTAAATGACACTAGGTTCCTAGGTTCTTTGAAGCTTTTTGCTGAGTTGCCTATGTTAATTAAAGAAAAAAAAAAAAAAAAGGCTGGAAGTATCAGGTAGTCACTTCTTTATTCTTTTTAGGCTTTTTTGGGAAATGCAGATGATTTAGTTTCTGTTGGAGACTCTATATTTACACCATGTTGTACATATTAGGCTGATGCTTAATACAGCATGTTAAAAAGCCAGGCTATCACTTTATCTCAGCTTCTAGATTCAGCAAATTAATTTTAATGCTGGTCACATACAGTTTGGACCCTTAAGAGAAAGTATACTTCATATATCAAAGGAAAAAAAAAATCAGGCCAGTAATCAAAACCCAACTTTCCTTGCATTGACAGAAGCGAAGTCATCTATTAAGTCAATGTAGCAAAGTAACATGGCAACATCACACTTCATTGAAGTCTTGACCAACTCTGACAGATGTTTTCAACTCATTGTCAATCTGAAGTATATTTTAATGAGTTTCAAGTGGCTGGAGCTCCCCTGTGCAAATGCCACTGTTACTGAAACCATGAAAAGGATCTGTAGGGCAATGACATAATGGAAAATTCTTTTGAGAAAGTGGCATGTCAGAAGAAATCCTTGCTCCAGACTAGTAACAAAGTGCTGTTCCAGACGATAATCCTCACCTTTTCAATTGGCTGAGCTTGTGCAAAGTCAGCTGGGTTTATGGGAGTACCTGAAACTATGGAAGCATATTCTTGAAAATAAAGGTGCAATTTTGGAAGAGAGATTTTATTCAAGGCTTTTTAGCTAATTCTTGTTTGCATGTTACTCAGCAATATTATTATTTTTATTGGTCAGTTGGATGTGAGCAGTATCATGTCATTTAACTTATTTGTTAACAGCAGAATGAAACATCATTAAATTTCCCAGGGAGGAGAGGTCTCAAAATTTCAAGTTTAATCATCCTGAACCAAAATCATGTCCTGGAAATTTGTCATTTAGAGGTCTATTACTTTATGTATCAATTGCAGTAATACTTAAATTCGTGTATATGTAGTCTTGAATCTAAAATTGTGTGGTTCAAACACAGCTCTGTGGGGGCAGTTTATTTCTTTTTTTTTTTTTTAATATATATTTTCTTTTTTTGGTAGTTTTGTTGTTTTCACATTTTCTCTGTCACCTTAACAACCCATGTGGAGGGTGAAAAACTTTTCCTATTAGACAGAAGAAAATGTTTTGGAAATATGAAGCTGTAGGCTCTTTGTTAACATAGTATTTGTTGATGTATTTGTCAATATATTCTTTGCAGAAGCAGCGTATCAGATGGAGTTCAGTATTGTCCAATGTATGAACTTCCATTTCAGGTAATGTTTGCTGAAATTGAGCATGTTCCAAGTAATTGTTTTAAAATATAAATGACCCACTAATTGTGCTAGCTGGAAGTTTTGCCTCCTTTAATGACTGTGTAGTGTAAGGGCAAGAAAGAGGGAATAAGTTGTGAAGAGAAGCTGACCAGAGTATTTTCTGGTTTTAGGAGGTTGTTGTTTTAACAAATCATGCAATCTTCTATCTCCGGTTTGCAATATTTCCCAAATAAAATATTTTTTTCAGAATCTGACACTAAAACCACACAAATGCACTTTTTGTGAGCCGTTTGAGTAAATGTCTGGCATGTACATAAAGTGATAGTATATAGACATTGACAAGAAAACAAACCATACAGAAGAGACTTGGAATTGGGATCTAGTCTATCAAGGATATCAAAGAGGACTCAAATTTATCAAAGGCTTTATTTTAGTTTCTTAAATAATTGAACTGTGCAAGTATAGAAGGACAGATTTTCAGCAATTACTGTATTTATTATTGGGTTATTTAATATATAGATTCGATATCATAATGTCACTGTCAAAACCATTGCTCAGACCAAGCTCTTCAGGAGTTTGGCATTTGGCTGTTGCTTATGTCAAGCTTGTTGAAATTCCATAACTTATTTTTGGACTTTTCTTCTTCCAGCTTTACTGTTATCATCTGATGCACACCCTATGCATGACTGAGGTACGTGAAATTGAGCAGTACATGACCAGAGGTACTACATAAATCCATGAGACTTCCTTGTAGCCAGTTACGATGGAAAAAATAAATAAGTGCTGAAATGGTTGCAGCAGGTTTGGAGGTAACATGACAATCGGGGAAGAACTTTGTTGTTTGGAGATATTTATTGATTGAAGATTCTGATAATCTACTGTAGAGTAATTAGTATCACTATTCTTATGTAATCATAACCTATCAAAATCAAGTACACAACTTAGTATTTATTTTAACTTCATCCAAAGAAGAAAGAACAACTTTCCAATATTTTAAATCTGTTTCACTGCTCTGTTCACCCATTCAAATTTTGTTAAAGTTTCTGGAAAGCTTGCATAAAAAATAAGCCAATTTAACTTGTCTTTTTACCACCTTAATTCAACAACAGGATATTCTGATTCAGTTATTGTGAAAACAGATCTCTGAAATCCAGCATTAGAAATCTGAGTTCATGTTTTCATTGGAATAAACCACACTTTGTGTTTCAACTTATAAAAAGGAAAACCAGGCTTTTGCTTAGGAAGGCTCTGGTGCCTTTGAAATACACATACTGATTAGTACTGGTGTGTCACCAGCTGGAACTACTTAAGGTAGAGGGTGCTTTGTATTCTTCTCTCCATCAGTAATTGGCAAGTATATTTTCTGCCTGCGATCAATTGCTTTTATATTCTGAGTCATACTTTTAAGTAAGAAGAAATGTTACGGCAGCTGGAGAAGCTATGGATTTTAAGTAGAAAATGCCCTTTCCAAATGCCACTCTAGGTGACTGAAATAAAAAGAAAATCTGTGACATCACTAACATGGACAATAAAACTGTCACTTGGCAAACAAAGGAACAAGTAAATGTGATTCTTAATTTAGCTTCCATGTGAACCATAACACACAGACAAGGGAAGGATCAAATGGAGGCATCACATGCAAAGACAAATCTGTTGAGCTAGTAAGTGAAAAAAAAACAACTATGTATTGCATAAGACAGCATCAGATGTTCTCCTTTGTTTTAGGAAAGAAATTGGAATGGAAAATATAACTTTCACTATCCTGAAGACTAACATGTGGTTAACAGTGCTCTTGCAGCCCATGGATAAGTGTGTGTGTTTTAGTTTCACAGCAGATGTGCTTTCAGTCTATTCACCATGGTCTTTCTGAGCAGCATAATCTGCATTTACAGTGATCCTTATCAAGAATTTATTATTTTAGGTGTTATTGGAAAAACACAATGGAGAATAATGGGATCAAGGGTTTTGGGGGTACTGTATCCAGCTGAGACCCTGCTCAGTTCAGTAGAAGTCGAGAGATGAGCCAATACTCTCTTCTGGTTACCTTTTTTTTTTTTTTTTAATTATAAGTGCTATCTGGTCATAATGAACCTGCATTATCATCCTGAAAAATTACATAGAATTTTTTGTTTGTTTAAAAATTCTGCTCTGTGAAAGTTCTAGCAAAATGAGTGGCATGAAAGATTTAAATTTTTATTTTCTTCTAATATATGAGAGGTTTTCAATCATCTTTTCATGCTAGAGAAATGTGACCAGTTTCAATTCTCACTGGATTATTTATTGGGTCAAAATCATCCACCTTGTGTGTGTCGGGGTGGAAATCAGGTCAGAACTCACTTCACCTGCAGTCTCATGGGAGCATGGAACTCATAAGGCTGGGCGGGGGCCTGCATGGAGACCAATGGGCCAATCAAAAAGACCTGCCCACCCACACCATGTGCCCTGGAGCCTCTGACTGCATGCACTGCCTCTCACTCTGGCCTGGAGGGCACTAAGTGGTCACTGAGCCACCTGTCCTGCCTGGGAGGGGTGGGCACAGTGGCCAGAGCACATAAATACAGGGGCACAGAGTCTTTTTCTTCTTTAGCTGCCACTGCGTGAGGGATTCTTGGTGGTAAGTATTTTCCCTTATTCTAATCTCTTTCTTTACTCCTGTATCTTCTCTTAATTCCTCTTTCTTTACCCTTTCCTTAATCTCTTGTGGGTAACTTGAAACTAATGGGTTGTATTTTACTAAGCTGGTATGTGTGTTAGGTACTTCAGTAAAATGCTTTTGCCTTGCTTTTGTATTACTGCTGTGAACCTTTTGCCAAAATGCTATTTTCTCATTAAATTAAAAGAAGTCTGTTGGGAAAATACATCGGCATTTTCTCTTTATGCAATCTCAAAGTATTAAAGAAATAAAGGGCTTTTCAGAAGTTCGATGGGTGAACCTTTAGAGTCTTAAATATAGGTAAAATGCCTGGGCAGAGCGTGGCTTGCCCCAGGGCTTTACAAGGAAAAAGTTATTTCTTAAAGTGGGGGACCAGCAGTTTCTAGATTAGTGATCTGAATTCAGCCAGTGATGGTCCTATTGTTTTTAAAAATTCAAAACTCTCAGAGGAAACTGTTTATGATAGGAGAGAATACTTGAAAATATGAGCTCTTGAGAATTAAGAAGTTCAACACCCAGATTTTAAGTAGAAGCTTTTATTTGGCTGCAAGTCAGTTTACCAAGAATGCTGAAGCACTAGCTTAGCATCGCACCATGTCTATAATTGGGTTGCTCCATTGTAACATGAAGAACATGTCTTACGTCCCATTCCACTCCCAAGTGGTGTTCATCCCCTGGCTGAAGCTGAAAGCTATGAATGTGGGAACATCTTAGGAATAGCTGGCAAATGCATGATCCCTGGATTCTCTCTAAAAGATGTTTTCTGTAGTATTTTAGGGTCATCACAAAAGATAAAAAAAAACACCTCTGTTTAAAAATTGGTACTGCTTGAACGTGATAGTAGTGAGATGGGAGCTGGCCTGGTTTTCCTCTCTGCAGGTGGTCCTGTGCTCCTGCTGAGTATTTTTCCATGGGTGGCTCTGTGCTCTATGACAATAACACTGGTACCACTTACGGTGAAATGTGTTTAACCTTAATTTGTAGACTTTGCTGGTCTAGAATTTAAATAACATGTCAACAGAGAAAGCCAGGCCCTCAAATACCAAATGGACTCGAAATATTGAGATGTAAGGAAATGAAATACCCTGCCTTTCTTCTTTGGCTCTAGGTGTTTGGGTCTTTGGAATGAAGCTAAAGTAACTCAATACAGTAAGAACCTGCTCATGACATTTCTTACACCTCAACTGTTGGTTGAAGCAGGAGGCTGATGAGCATTTGAATATGTGACCATCTTGCATGTGTAGGTTTTGGGGCTAGGAATTAATGATGTTTTATCTCAGGGGAGAGAAGCTTTAGTAGGCTATGCTGAAAACCCCTCATTTGATATCTGAAAATGAAACAGCCAAATTAGATTTAAAAAAAAAAAAAGCTACAGGCTTCACCTTGCAGGCTTTCATAAAAAGGTGAGATGAAAGACAGCAGATGGATTTATCTTTTACTTAGCAGCAAAAGCACGAATTTGCTTCATATAAACAGATATCTCAGCCAAATATGGCTTGACAGTAATTTTATAAGATCTGTCAGGTCAAGGGAAATGATTAGGTCTTATGTCATGAAATAATATGAAAACAGGATATCTCATGTGATTTCAATGTTTAGACTTCAGTCTGTTAAATACAACTGTCTTTTGAAAAAGTTACCATGTGTTGCAAATATTTTCATCATATATTCTCCACTATGCTGCATAATTCTTATAACTTTGGAATTCTCATTTTAAGTAATCTTAAGTAATACTGAAACAATTTTCAGAGTGCAGATAATATTGTGACTTTGAATTTTTGTTAAATGCTGAAGGTGAGTTTTTAAGGTTTTAAGATTATTTTCTTGGATATTGGTCTAAGAGGTATGTTTTACACATTTAGGCTATGTATACAATAGTGTCTTGAGATGGAAAAGCTTCAGGCAAAATGTATAATGTAAGATATTTAATAAGATGCATCACAGTCCTGCTTTCTTCTGTCTGTAGCACCCAAAAGTAGGTCTGCACTGCCAGAAAAAAAAATGAGGTATTTTCTGTTGCAACAAGCCTCTCATATGTAATTTATTCCAATGTCTATTTAAACTTCTAAAATGGCAGATTTCTACTTACTGAGTTCTAAAAAACATGTATTTGAGATGTGCTTAGGTTTCTATGCACTGTATCATACAGGCTTCTAACTCTTGTTGACTCAGTAGGAATCAGATGACTGAAATGCTTTAGTAGATTTGATTTACCTCTTCTTACAAGTTTCACTACATATAAAATACAGGAAAAGTAATTTACCTACGTTCTGTTTTTCTGAGTGACTTAAAGTAAATTTTGAAAAAAAGACAATATTAAACTTCTGTTGTGTCTTACAGACAGCTTGCCTTCTCAAATTCATACATAAATTCAACTGATTTTGCTGGAATTTGGGTAGTTAAGTGCCTTCTGAATATTGTTACTTTGAGGTTTTTCACATTAGTTATAAGCATATATTAAATAAGAGGTTTGTGGAGGGATTTTATGCCTTTGCTTACTTGTATCTTTCCCTTCTAGTATTTAAAACACAGTGCACTTTTTGGAAACCTTTATGAAGTTTGTATACTGTTTGATTCAGCTGTCACATGCCTTTGAAATGATTAATTGAGAACTTAAAGCACAGCATCAGAAGAACATATCCTTGTTGATGAGACTGGGAGATCAGGTCTGAACATGCAGTGTGCAGCACTAGGGAGTTGTGCTGCAAAATCTCATTTACACAAACAGATGGCAGGCAGGGACAGCTTGTACATGAGAAGAGTATTGGGCAAGCCGGGGAAAAAAACTGGCACTACAGCTTACAGAAACCAAGCTAGTTGTTGGAGTGCACAAACTCAGTAGTTTGAGTGCGAAGTTGTAGGAGCTCTACCACACCTGTGTAAAGGTGGGTTTTACTGATATTACAGTGCCAAACTGTGATTGCCCAACTTGAAGATAATGACTGATATTTAACAGGAAAGAAAAACATACCAAACCTGGCAGGTTCTCTGTAATAGCACCGATCTCAGGCAGAGTAATCTCTTTTCTAGCTGTATCCAAGTATAAAAATCTAGAATTTGTCCAGTGAGTATGAAATTCGTGAGCCAATGAATAGCATTAGTGATGTTGGCAGTGTCTCATGGGAGAGAATGATTAATAACAATCCTTCTCAGGGACCTCTTTCCCACTGAAAAAGAGGTTAAGTGTGTTTTTTTAAGGACAGATAGTTGTGCTTTAGGAATGGTATTCCCCAATTTAGTGTTCCCACTGAAACACTCTAAACAGTGTGCCACCTGATCACTCTCACCTCTTTCTCCTATAGCAGGATGGGGAGTAGAATTGGAGGCACAAAAGGTAGCGATCATGGTTTGAGATAACAATGTACTTGTAACAGAAATGAGATAAGAAATTAACAGTAACAGCAGCAATACTAGTGGCAGTAGGAACAGTAACATTAATAATATTAATGACAGAGTAAAAGGAAAGAGGTGAATGAGTCACAGGTTATTGCTCACCCTGGGGAAATTGACACTAGCTGACCACTCCCTCCCCCTTGGAATGATATGAAGTGGTAAAGAATAACTTCCAGGTTCTGGGCATGCCCCCTCCTGATTACTGCAAAAATTAGCCCTGTCCTGGCTGGAACCAAGACACGGATTTAAAGCAAATTTCTCTGAGGTTTCCAAATCAAAGTCTTACAGGGATGTTATTTTTTTGAAGCAGGTATTTCATGTTAGATACCTAACCATGTTTTTAGGCCCTTAATTAGACTTCTTTTCTATAAAGTCTCCTGGGTGACTGGAGGAGTCAGTCTACAGGGAGCTCTGTGAGCTACCTGCAAGTCCCTTCATTTTTAGCCTTTATGTCTGTAAAAGAAGTCTCATGCAATATTTAATGGATTAAATATGTTGAGCTCTGTTTAATAGGGTTCTAAGGGACCTTCTTTAAGATCTTAAAAAGTGTTGGTAAAGAGAAAATGCAAAATTCCAGAATGAATGTAGCTTTCTTTGAACTCTTTCAAATCACCGTTTTTAGAGTGGATTGTTTTAATAGCTTTATTTGGAGATGTTCCTAAGGATGACAGTCAAAAAAGTGTTTGCTTACTCTAACAGAAGGGTCTGTTGGCTGCAATTAAATAATGTGTTAGAGTTTCAGTTCTCTTGGCACTGCATACTTATAAATTGGTCAAGAGATCTGCCCTCATTTTCATGAGATGATATTTACTTAGAAGAGTAAGGCTTCAGCCATCTTGGGTTCCCCTATATATGTTGACTGGGCTGTATAAACAGTTAAGGAAGTTGTTAAAAATGACCATCTGTCTATTTGAAAGGTTCATTAGACTTACTGTCGGGCCTCTGACTCTGAAATGTTCAGTGCTGCTTACTCTAAGGGGGAAAAGGCAAAGAAAATTGCCATAAACTTTCAATGCAGTATTAGGGTTGCATAGTCAAAACCACAGTAATATTAACATTAGGACTTTGATCAGAAGCTCATTGATTTATTTTACTCCACTGACTGTTATGAAAAGCACACTTGGTACATAACTATGTAGTCAATGGCCATCATTCACAATGAATACTGAATGAAGCATATAGATATGCTTCAAGTTTAAATCTTAGAAAATTTCCCAAAATGTTTCTTTCAGATAAAATATGACAATCATGGGTGAGCTTTTCTTTTCCTGAAGCATATTATGGAATACTCACTCCTGCAGTATGTTGGTTAGCAGTGCTATAATACTTCACTGATTGCATTAATTCTGCCTAAAATGAGTGAAGGACATGCTTAGAGCTGTGCTGCATTCAGGGACGAAGATGCAAAGTTTAATGACAGTGGCAGCGGGAAAAGGGCCTGAGTACTGCAACTCCTGAAAAGAAGGAAAGAACATAATAAATATGAAAAGGGGGAAAGATCTTGGAGGCTATCATGTGCATTTTTCATTTCAGTCTAATGAATAATGCTAAAAGGTGACTGAGGTATTGAGCCTGTGTACTTCACACAGAATAAAAAAGATGCTTTTAAAGAAATGTTATTGGCTTTAGCAGATAACACATCCCAATTGAGAAACATTAAATACTGTCTGGCAGTCATATGCTTGGCTGATACAGAGAGAAATAAGTGGTGGATGTAACAATTGCTTGATTATTGCAGGAAGAACTTGGATTCAAGTATTTTTCCCAAACAAAACTCAAACAAGTTATCCGTTAATTTCAAAAACTGATTTTTTAAATTAATGAATTGCTAAGAGAAGCAGAGAGAGGAAAGTTAGGGAAAATGCTAAGGTTACTTTTAGAAACAAAGAAAAAGCTTACCATCAGAAAATTATCCTTTTTTCTGAAATAGAGGGAGAAACCGTTTCCTGTCTTTTTCTCTTTTCCTGTCTTTCTGTTACTTGCAATGGTTATTTGTGGCTCAGGGGTCTGGCAGGCTTGTGATGGTGCAGTCTTTGGCTCATGATATGTGGATTTGGCTTTCACAACGAACAGTTTTGCAGGCTTTCCCTGAGCTGAGTGATGCTTTCTGGTGGTGCTGATCCAGGTGCAGTTGCTGAGTGCAGGGGCGAAAGCTCTGAGGATGAACCCAGACTTCCCTCAGTGGTCCCCAGGCTAGCAGAGCTTTAGTTCCACCAACAGGCAAGCAGTCTGCAGTAGCGAAGAGAGGAGATGAAGAAGTGAGAGAAGGGGAAAGTAGGCAGAGATTTTCCATTACGATAAACAGTTTTCTCTCTTTCCTTTCCCCTCTCTGAATTATCAAGGTGTTTTCTCTGAGTTTTATAGTGTTTTTGCACCTAGTTTTTCTGCCCGTAGACATTTTTCAGGCATCACAATAGCAGGAAATTTTATGACTTCAACAGGAAACTGGCAGCTTCTTGGCAGGATGTTTGTTTGTAAGGACTCTGGCTAAACTGCTGACATGACAGGCAGGCTCCAGTAGGAAGCATCTGGTCAGATATTTCATTGTCTGAGCTTCTAGCAGACTGCTCCAGCAAGAATACTGACCTAGCAAAATGCTGACACAGCTCTTTGTGATAGGATGCTTTTGCCAGGGAAACAATGGTGCAATATTATTTATTACATTTCAGTTATCTGCGTGTAACAAGGCGAAAAAGCTCTGAGAACTTGTGTTATGTTGTTAGCAAATGTTTTAACTTATTAATCAGAAAACCACTCTTCTTTTCCATTCATTGAACATTATCTTAACAGCTAAACCCAGTCTCAAAATTTAAGTGACTGCCATTCATAAAACTTTTTTTTATACACTGATTTTGGCAAGCAATGAATAGGCTACATCCTAGTTTCAAGCAAAGAAATTGTTTCATGCAGGGGTTAACTCTGGTGGGACAGATATGACCTTCAGGTGAAACTAATGAAGGCTCCAGACAAAAGGGAGGCTTCCAGGTGTCATTAATGAGCGTACAGGAGAAAGAAAGGCTTAGAAGGTTCTCTCATTTTCTTTTCCTCCTCAGTACCTGGAGGTTTTGCTTTTGTCTCTGGAGGTATTATATTTGTTCTTGCAGAAGCAGAAGGATGTTTTGTGCAACAGAGCTCCTTTAGTAGTTTTCACAGAGAAAAATGCTCTGGGACTTGTAGAGCTGTGGACCATCTGATTGTGAGGGTATGTTTCATATGGGTGTGGAGTTGGGCAACTGCCTGTGGTACAATACATGTTTGCACTATGTCCTCTTATTACTGTTAATTTGGACATATAGTGATTTTCCGGTCTTGGTGTTGTAATGAAAGACTTGATGTTTCAGTCTTTGGCAAACTTGTAGTGCCTAAAATGAAACTGTGATGAGCAACTGAGTATTGCTAGTGGATACATCCGTATAGTACTGCAATTATTTTTTCCTGAGAAACAAGCATTCCATTCCTCTTATAAAACTTCTCACTGTTATCCTTTTTTCTGTTCTTATCAAGGTGTTTTTTTTTTTTGTTTTTGTTTGTTTGTTGTTTTTTTTTTTTAAGTGTGTTTTAAAATAACAAGAGCTTTTTGCATTTACTTATGTAGGACTTAATCCAATAAGAAAAACTGCTGAATTTTTGTTAGCATTGACATTCTCTTAGTCACTGTCATGCAACAACTGACTTAACATTTGTGAAACATAAGTACTCGTTATTTCATTACACACTAATAACCAGTGCGGCTTCACAGACCAGTTGAAGTCCTTTTTTTCTCCTGCTCTGCTTTCTCTAAGGAGACTTTAGTGGTGATGGCTGTAACATTTCCCATAATAGAACAAAACTGAAGCAGAAAGTCCTTGCTGAACGAAAGTCTAGTGTCTTTGGTTGTATATAGAAAATAAACTTGGGTAAAGCGCACTTAAAAAGTTGTTCTTTGAACTTACTGGAACTTCAGCATTCTAATGTTTCTAAGTATTCTCTCATAGTGCTCTGTGCCGCTGAGCTTCTGTTACAGCCTGCTTTTTCTTGCAGAAAGAACTCAGCTTCAAAATATTTACCTCAACAAAATTAAAACTCAAACCAAGTTATCTGTTGATTTCAAAAACTGATTTTTAATTAAGAGATGCAGAGAGAGAAAATAAGGAAATATTGGGACAATGCCAAGATTAATTTTTAGAAGCAGAGAAAAGAACACCACCACAAAACTAAGCTTTTTTTTTTTTACCAGAATATCTGTGTGTGTGTAAGGAGTA
>VXBX01008723.1:107385-137650 GCA_013400415.1 Scytalopus superciliaris | reverse complement strand
TTTTTTTTTCCCCCTCTGTCTCTACTGCTCTTTGATGTTATTTCTTTAGCAGCAGGGGGTCTTAACAGCTTTAGTTCTCGGCAATGCAGCTGGGATGTTTGGTGTCACTGGTCATGGTAAGCTATGTCCCACGGATAGTGCAGAGCCCCTTCCCAGCTGTGCCTCCCTGGCCTTCAGAAATATGGGAAGCGGGGGGGATGAAGTGAACTCATGTAGGGCTGTGGGTACTGGTTCTCTCCAGGCCGGCAGTGTCTCGATCTCCAGTGGCAGGGAGGCAGTGTGCAGTGGTGGAGAGAAAAGGTGAGGAAGTGTGAGAGAGGCAGAGACAGAGGTTTCCTGTTATGTGGAAATGGTTTTCCCTCTTCCCTTTCACCTCTTCTCTGGTTTTCCAAAATTTGTCTTCAGTTTTTATAGTGTTCAAGGGAGGGTTGTGCATGGTTCCTTGGCATGTAGCCTTTTGGAGACTTCACAATGGCAGGAACTTTTGACATTGCAAACAAACTTTGGCAGGGTGGTCTGGCAGGATGTTTCTTTGTAGAAGACTGTTTTAGCTGGTAGTTCTGTTTGTGAGAGCTTTTTCAATGAGGATATCACTTAGCAGAGCTTGCTGACACAGTTTTCCTTAAATGGATGTTGGGAATAATGGAGGAATATTATTTCTTACATTTCTGTATGCAACAGCTTCTAACATAAGTGTGTTCAGGCCCTCTGACTCTTCTGGGTTCCAAAAAAGACAAAGTCACCTGTGAAAAGTTTAAGTGTAATCAGAAGCCAGTCATGACTCTTACTGTGGCTGTTGCAGGCTTTTGTGTCTGGATGAGACCTTTGGGCAAGGATATTCTTTAATGACTCAAAATATCTCACAAGATATTTCCATATTTTATACTGAGGAGTGAGCTGATTGTGTGAACTCAGATTTATGTATGTAACTACTTGAGGATACCTATTTTATGTTGGTTTATGATGTTTTGGAAAGACTAGGTTCAAACCAGTCAGTGATGTTTTGAGTGAATAAGAGGTCTTTCAGCAGAGTGGGAAGTATTTGAAATATGAACCCAAATTTACCAAATCACCCAGTAATCAGCAATCTTCTTGCATGATGGTATAGGTATAAAAAACCTTCAGCAACTAATGCTGAGGTTTTGTTTTGTTTTTAAATACCTTCAATAGTACTTAAAAATATAGGAGAAAAGATTTGTCACTTTCAGAAGGCTTGAGTGACAAATGGTCTTAGATATTATAAAAGAATAATTAATGATGTAATATACTGAAATGAATATGCATGTCAGGCTGCAAATGCATTCATGGAACTTTCTTTTACCTTCAGGAACACCTTTTATGCTGTTCTGAATATGTACGATGATTACTTAGCTTGATCTATTTTGTTGAAATTGAAGTGATGCCTTTTATTTTTCTTAAATACACAGTATAATCACTAAATTAAAAATTGCCCTTATATTTACATTTCTTGTGTATTAACAGACATTGTAAAGAATCTAAAACCAAATAAGTTTTGGTGTTTTTTTTCCCTTCAGTTACTTATTTCCCCTTACAGTTCTGTTGACTGTTCATTTGTATTGTTCATGGAACTTTATAACTTCCCAGTGTTTCCTCAAGAGAGATTTAATATACTGATCTATGGTACTTTTTGATAAAAAAAAGAAAATCTGAGTTTTCTACAATACTTCATTTTTTCACTTTAAAAACTGTATGTCTAGGTCTTCTACTTCAGTTCTTGGCATGCTAAGACAATGTAAGCTGAGTAGAGTATAATGAAAGATGTCCCTTAATTTCGGAGTGGATGCCATATACTTAAGTTGTTGTCCTCATACAGAATGAGTGATTGTGGGTGTTAGAGGGAACAAAATTTTGAGAAAATACATGTGAAGAGTTTTCACAAGCAGTCATTAATATTAGGCAAATCCAACTGGTTACTGCAAGTCTAGTTTACAGGTCTATTTATCTGAGGTCACTTTCAGATTTTCATTGACTTATGAAGAAGAAAGGTCCAGTTTATAGCGGCCCTAATCTTTTGGAAAAGAGTGAAGTGGATTTATTTAGCATAAAGGAAATGTAACTGTGTAGAGAGTTTTACATCTGATAGTAGCTTGAATGTGTCTAGTTTTGCTGCTACTTCAGCACCTCTGTTGAAGTATAAAGTAGCTTAAAAAATTGAAAAAACAGTTGATTTTTGTCTCTGGGGAAATCAATATCTTGAAAATAGATTACAGTGAAATCGGCAGTCACAGGTATTTTGACTCAGCAAAGATCTTTAGAGTGAGAAGGTGCAAAAACTTAAAAAGGAGACAAAACATATCCCTCTCCCACATGCCATTATGAAAGAAAGTAGGATAATTTTGAAGTGGCCTACAGTGGTAATTTTATGATAGATCTCAACAGATTGAGATGTCACACAGCGGCTCTGCTGAATATAAATTGTCAGTATTGCATGTAATTCTCTGCCTTTTCTTGGAGCATGTACTGTGAAAATGGGATGGGTAGGTGTCTAAGTCACATAAATTACTATTTTGTCTGTCACTGTTACAAGTAAAAACCAATAGCGGCAAATAAAATAAATGACCTGAAATAGAATTTTAACTCAAATAACTCTCCATTTTTGTATCTCTACTGATGACATTTATTAAGAGAGCTCTCATAACAACATGCAACAACTTACTGAAGCATGCTTTCACAGACATACAGTAAAGGAATGCCTTGCCCTTGTCCCATTACTGCTACCAGAACTGAAAGCATTACTCTTCATCCATTATTTTAGGAATTTATTCCCATGGAGTCTTAAACATTTGAGGAGCAGAAGGGTAGCTTGAGACATGGCAGCTGGCAAAATAAAGTGTCCATCCACAAGATTTTCTCTTTAAAAGGATGGATATTCTGTGCTGCTACTCAAAGATATGATTCCATGTCCCTTAAATAGGATTTCTTTGAGGAGATATTTTCTTTTCAGGTGTGCTAACCAGTGAAATTAAGTTGTGATCACACTTCAGAGACCTTGTGTCTCTTGGTTAACAGGCAAAAAGGAAGTGAAAAGTTTTCCCTTCTTGCAAAGTTTGTAAAAGCTGGAGAAGCAGTGAAGGGCAAATATTTTATTTTCAGTGTTTAACATATCTTTTCAGACTAGTGTCACTTATATGATAGAAGCAGAATTTAAAGTTAATATAATGTTGGAATGTGTTTAATGCCTAGAATCACAGCACAGCTCAGTAGATGCTTAGCTTTAAGTACTTGTGCAATTCTGTTGATCTCCACTAATCCAGTAATAAAATTAAACAAATATTTTTCAGTATCTTTTAGTGATGCAGGCCCAAGGTGTCCACTCTTTATATTTATTACTATTTTGATCCCTGCTGATCTTCTTACCCCCAGAGTGTTGCTTTTAATAGCGACTTCCAGCAAAGAGAACTAGTTGGGAATTTTTGACAGAATTTTCTCCATATTATGGGTGGAAGAAAAAAACTGTTTCAGAAAAGCTACATAATTGTGTGTCTTATTTCTACATATGGCAGCATGCCTTCACTTGAGGAAAAGGCTCATTATTAGGCCATATTTTTTTTATTCATGTTAGGTTGTTTATTTGGCAATGTCTGAGTAGCTGTACCTTGAATTTGTGAGACTAGTGTCTGTCAATTTATTGTTTGTTGCAGGCACAGATTTGAAACTGATCAAAGACCATTTCAATTTTTGCCAAGTTGGTTGCTTGGCAAAATGTCAGCACACAATCAGCAGCTCTAGGACATTGTTTTAAGTGAGTGGTGTACAGTGGGTCATATTTAGCAATGTCTTGGCTCTAATTGAACCTCTGGAAGTGCACTCAGGTTTAAGAGCTGGGACTTTGAACCTCTGTGGCACAATCAATGAATGACATAGAATCAGGCTCAGTTGCCAAGTTTTTGTTTTTTTGGTTTTTTTTTGTTTTTTTTTAAATTCAAGGAAATCCTGGGCATCCCAGTAGTGTTCAAATTGTATTATATCAATATCTCTTTAGTTTTTAACCTCTGGCACTATCCCTAAAATTAAACTGTGTTCTGTGTGGGAAAAGATAGGAAGGGATATGTTTGGAAAGCAATAACACATGGCCTATGTTTTATGGTTCCTTGCCAAGCTGTAAGATGATTAAGAGTATGGGGTTAAAAGGCTTTAGTAATTATGTGACTGCTATCAGTTTTATGTAAATATATTGTGTTTAAAAGTAAGTAGTATTATATAAAATGAGAAGGATTAAATGTTTTTACAGCTGCTGTATTATGTTTTTGGTGCTAATTTCCAGTATCATTAAGTAATTATCAATTGTTTTATATTAAATGGCAATATAACTGTCTTTGTAGCTTTAAATAACATGTTCTTTGAACAACTGTAGTTTAAGGTATTGCTATTATTTTCATCAGAGCCACCAAAATCCTGTTGCAGGTAAACAAGGTTTAATAGTCATTTTATTTTTTGTTTATTTGCTTTAATTGTTTTGAAATTGGTTAGACTTTGATCAATAAATGAAATGATAACTTAAAAATTCTAGTATGCCACTGTGATGATGAGTAAGGAAATATAACTGCCTGACACTCTGCAAGTGTTCTGTTGCCTTGTGCTTTGACATTTTGCATGTTGCTGTCTCTAATGAAATATATTCTTCCTGTGGTTAATGGTCCTTGTCTTATATGAACAGAACTAAAAAAATAAAGAAACCATGTTGTTGTAATAATGTTTAATGGCACTGCAAAGGTCTGAGGAGTCATTTCAAGTGTGCATCCTAACTAAGCATTTATAGGAAGATAGGGGTGCCTATATATAGTGCACTGGTGTCTGGGTAGTATTGGAAGTACATGTTTAACAGACTCCTAATTAACTTTCCCTTATTTTTAGCTATTTGTTACTTCAGGATTTATGTGACTTGATAATATAAAGCCATATTTTGTAAAAGATGGTAGATTATATTTTCTTCTGGTAATTTCCCTCAATACTTCAATAAAAGGAACTCACAAGGTGATAATTTTAATAATTTCATTGACATTTTTGATTTTAAGAGAGGAAAATTACCATGTCTATGTTTACACGATTTATTCTGTTAGGAGAGATGTTTCCATACAGTGTTTTGGATAGTATAAGAAATAAGACTGATGTCAGCCCAGGAATATGGTAGTAATAGTTCTCAAAATTACTTAAATCCCCAAAGCCAAAAACCCAGACAATAAAAAACCACAACAAACCTCACCCAATCCACTAAACTCCAAAGCTGAAAAGAGCTCCCACCTTTGAACATACCAGACTCTATTCTACTTGTCAGGATTTCACCATGACAATACCAGAAATACAGCTATCTTCTAATTTCTGTTAAAAACAAGTCTTCCCTGAGGAAGGGGAATCTTTATTTTTAAGGTGTATAGGTAGAACAATAAAAATTTCATTTGTGTATTTTCAGGTTTGTTTCTTAACCCTGAAATTGTGCAATCCTACAGCAGATTTGAACACATTGCAAAAGGATAAAATGTTTGCATATTTCCCGATAGCTGCTGAAAAGCTAAGAGAAATTCTGGAAAGCAGGGATACTGAGCCTGCATGTGGGGTCACATATATGCAGAATTCTTGTTTTAAAATTAAAATTGAAATCTCATTAATTTATGTTTAAAGGAGCCTCTGCAGGTTATCTACTCTAACACACACACATTCAACCCCTGACATACCCTTCAAGATCAACCAAGATGAGGTTTATCAGGGCCTTATCCTGTTGGGCTTTGAATATTTGTAAGGCTCTCACAGCTTCTCTGGACAACTTGCTCCAGTTTTTCATTACTCTTCTATTAGACGTTCTTTTTGTAACATATGATCAGAATTTTCCTTTTTGCAACTTTTCCCGTTGTTCCTTTCCTTTTGCTGCATACCTCTGAGAAAAAGTCTGCTTTTATCTTCTACCTTTCCAATAGATAACTGAAGCCAGCAAAAAGATTCCCTCTTCAGTTTCCTTTCCTAAAGTTCATCCTTAAGGAGATATGAATCTGTATCTCTTGTTATAATGTGGTTTTTTTTGTTTGTTTGTTTTTTAAATCTGAATTTGTAGCAGTACTCATAGAGAACTGTTGGAAGTAGTAGATGACATTAATGGCTACATATCCAAATATTTTTAATTATAAGTATGGGAAAGCCATGAAGCCATGATCAGTGATTCTGAAAGGGGAATGAATATAGGTCAGTACTGGCAAGATTAAAAAATGCAATGAATGTCAGTTTCTTTAGGATGTATCTTGCTCTGAAAAAAATATGTTGCAAATATATTTTTATTCTGGAGTACTATCCTTTAAGGATCAGTACCTTCTGGAGCACTTGGGTCAGCTTGCACAGATGCTGAGCATCAAAAAGCTGTGCAGGAACTCAGGTATGAAGTGGCCGTTTGCCAGATATTTAACCTGTCATTCAAGCTGCAGGAAGAACAGTTTGTCAAAACCTTTATTTTTAAAGAAACACTTGGAATACATAACAGCAAATCTTCTCCTTCTCTAAGGAGAACTGGCTCAGTGAAACCCCTTCATAAAGCAAGATGCTGCTGTCACTGGATACATTAATAAATATGCAGCACTGGATGTTCATTATAGTTTGTTTAATTGCAAAAAGATTTGGCAATTCATTTCTAAATGGCTGTTAAGAGAGCTCAGTGTACCATGCAAGAAGAAGATTTGTTCTGTATTGAAAACCAAGGAACATAATCAGAGGAGGAATATGTGGTACACATACTTTCAGTATGAAAGCAGTAGGCATTTTTCCACATGAAGTTCAAGGATTTTCGTATTGAATACTTACCACAGATCTGTGGACAGAAGGAAAAGACCAGACAAATAAAAAAACCTAAGCAGGACATAAAATAAGTAGTCAGCACCAAATTCCAGGGCACGTAACTTTTTAAGATAATTTACGAATGGCAATCTTATGTTTCTATACCTCTCTTCTAATTTAATAGTGAAAAATTTAGAAAAGATTTTCTCTTAATGAATTATTTTAGCACTAGCCATTATGGAAATTTAGCATGACTATCCTATTCTATGCTACGATTCCACTGGCCACAGGATGTAGAATAAGTTTTGCAGAAGAAAGGTGAAATTACTAGCAGTATTTGCCATAGCACTGTTCCTGTTTAAAAAACACGTGCTTCTATAGGCATGCTGAAATGGCTCACTGAATAGGTAGCATAAAATATAAAGAAATATGAAAAGGTTTTATTATTTTATGTGTCTTTGTACAACATGTGGATAAGATATTTGCAGTATCTATAAGTGAAGAACATATATGTAAAATACTGTGGAAGGGCTGTGATAACTTGTAGCATTATTAATCTCCCGCTAGGAAGAATTGTTAGGAGGTCTTAGAAATACGTTTTTGTTTTTTCAGTTGCCAATATGACTGTCAAATGAAAATTCAGATTTGGTGCAATGTTGCCATGGGCAATTAGCAGGATGCACATGTTTTCTGGCAATCTGTGGGTAAGTGTGGGTAAGAGTAGATTTTCTAGGTATTTATGCATCCACATCTGTTTCAGGTACCTTTCTTTTAATTGCCCTTGTATATGTGAAAACAGTATATTTACTGTTTTATATATTTTGTATACTCACTTGTTTTGGCTGGTGATGTGCTAAGATCTCATCAAGAACAGTGTTTTTATTGGGGCTGTACTCAGAATAAAGGCAGTTCTACTAGGTTAGAATTTTTGCCATTGAATGGGTCTAGTGATGTGCTGTTTCCCTCTATGGTTGGTTTCAGGTTTAGGTCCTCTATAATTTAATACTGTAACTCTCTCGATTATGCTACTGATAGGAATCATGAAGACATTAAAGTTATTGTAGAAAGCAATGCTTGGTTTTCAGCAATACCAGGAGTGTTTATAACTTTTTCTTAGTCTTTAATAACAAAACAAGCCTTATAAATTTGGGTTTAAGTAGGTATTGTGGAGAATGTAATTACAGGCACAGATCTGCTGTTGTAATCTGTTCTGCAGCCAGCTGAAATTGTGAACAAAGCTAGTAATTAGAATCACAGGTGGGAAACAAATGAAAACAAAGGCATTAAATGATATTAGGCCACCCAGTTACAAAAAATAAGGAAATACCCTTTAGTGTGTGGGAGGAAAGGCTTTAGAAAATCTAAGCCTAAGAAAAAAACCAAAGCCCAACCAAAAAAACCTGCTAATAGTCAAAACAGTAGCTCTAGGGATTCCTTAAAGCATGCTGTGGTACTCTTTAGTCTTGATGCTTTGGTTTTTACCTAACATGGAATTACCTAGCTTGAATTCATGGCCTTGCAGTAGTTGCTTATTCTTGTTAAGCAGTCTCTTATTTACTTTTTTAATGTTTTATATCTTTATGAAGATTCAAGCAATTTCTGCTTTTATGTGGTTACTATAAGGACAGTAACTATGTTTTTCTTAAACTATTGGAGTACGTTTTCTATATCTTTAGACCAGTTAAATTTTATTAGGTACAGTTTATACCAAAGAAATAGGAATTTGAGTAGGCCAAGTACTTGCCTAGTATTAGTTTCCCCTTTCCTCAATGTTAAATATATAATGAAAAAGAAGATTCTATTATTCCTTTGTTTCATAGCTCAAGGTGCACAGTTTTTAAGACCACCTTATTTTGGGATCTGGAGGAGACTTTCCCATGCCAGATGATGGACACTTTCAGACTATTTTCATTTAGCGATGATCATGGCATTTTTAAGGAGATGTAACTCTTGCCCAACATAATCTGACATGAATTGCAAAGGTGTTTGTGGGTTGGATCAGGTGTTGTACTGATGAATTACAGTTGCTTTAAATTAACACTTAAGTAGTGAATTTGCCTGCTTGCTCTTATACTTCTACCCTTTTTCTTTTTTTTAAGTTGAAGGTTTGAGTTACTAGCAAGTTATTGTCACTTTCTTTGCTATCAAGGACTAGAAAACTAAGTAAATGAGTTCTTTGTCTCTGAAATTAATTTTTGGTTTTCCCTGGAATACTTGCTCAAATAGACAGTTAATAATTACTGGCAAAAGCCTAGAAAAAAGAGGGAGACAAGCCCTGTCCTCTGGGAAATAATGACAAAATGCCAGTGTAGTTCTGGTGTAGGATGCCATCTCTGTTACAGGTTATCTATCAAAATTCTGTCTTTTACAAATCTAGACTAGAAGAGTAAAGCTTAAATTTGTGATATTTTCTCTGTGCAAGCTATGAGTTTATGGAACAGTTTACTTGTGGAACAGTTTTGAATGGGAAGATTAATTTCAAACAATTTGAACTGTAACAAAATGTAGTCTACTATAGACTCCAGCTTGCTAAGGTGTCTGTTCTCTGTTGTGCAGCTGATATTCATGCAGCATGGAGTATTTGGTGTCTGAAACTACTACCCTCTTTTCATATTTCAGACAGATTTTCCTTACGGGTTCTGAACTTGTTGATAATTGGGGTAGTATGTTACCTTCGCTTCCCTTAAACTAAGCAAAAAAAATCTGCTTTAATAAAACTATTGGCAAGAGTAAAGGGACCTCTATTAGTGAGTAACTGTGCCTACCACTGAGTTTTAATCTTTTTTGGTTTTTTTTTTCCCCGTAAGTCAACTTCTGCCTTCTTTTGCTAAAGTAAATAATTTTTTTGTTTACTCTGAAGGCTGAGCTCAACTATTCACAGTCAGGAATAAAAATGGAATGTTTGTCCCTGGAAGGTTTACATGGTAACTTCTTTAGGGAGACTTACCTACTAGAAGTAGAGACTTCCATTCTCCCTGTTTGACTTGACATTTTAGGTTTGCAATATCTGAGAATGTAAAGACCTTGTGAGAGAAGTTGAAGAGCTATGTGTTTGTGGGGGAAAAAAACCTACAAGTCCTTATAACTTTGATTTCTTGGCATAAACAGTACTTTGACAAGGCACTACACACAGGCAAGATTCCAGGAATAGGGTTCAGCTCAGTTGCAATTTTATTACCTCACCTACTGTATGCTGTCACTGTGTAATCCGTATATTTAAAGGGAAGAGGGATATTAGCATCTTTCTTAAGATGTTTCCTGTTGAGGCAGAAGCCTGATTGCTCACTGAATGGTCACTTTGCCTGGGAATCTGCCAGAATACAATTTCTGCAGTCTTGTTATGGAGTTGTGCCTGAACTATGGAAGACGGTCCTCACCTGCCCTCCAACTAAGCTGTATCTCATCTTGCAGAAAAACTTCTTTGCTGTCTTGTGTTCTTCCAGCCTTCCCCTGCCCTTTCCTCCCTTCCCAATAACTGATGTGTGTGTCAGGATATCCACATTCTTTCCTACATAAGTCAAGGAAAAAGAAAGCAGTTGTGCATAACAGACTATGAACTGGTAGATTTCTACTGCTTTTTTTTCCCCCCCTTACTATCAAAAGGATGGATTTTATTTAGGGTGATTAAGAAACTACTTTGGGGAAAATGCTTAAAGACATCAAGTATCATCTTAGATAAATGGCCAGATAGACATGAGAAAGCCATTTTGCTTTGAGACAAGGTATACTACTAGGTGAAATTAGAAAGATTTTTGCCGTTCTTTTAATTTTTCTTCTGGAACAGCTTCTGGGCTTTTAATTCTGTTTTGGAGGGGCTGGTTTATACTCTTGTCCTGTTACAGTGTGTAAAGTTTTTTTTCCTCCAAATTGAGCAGAGTACTTTTCATAGGTATTTCTTATGCATGGGCAGGCCTCTTTGTGAGTCACTCTGGAATTACAATATGTCCCTTTTATCTGCTGTTGTGAAATTTCACTGTCACTGTGCTGTTTTTCTCATGTATAGTTTCCATTGCTACTTACAACGTTTTCTAATACATAAAATTAGCATTTCTGAATCATATAGCACTAACATCAGCCTCCCTTTTTATCCTGTGACTATTATGAGTGAATTCACTAACCAAATGTATATATTGTGACCTACGAGAGCCACTTCAGAGGAAGTGGCAGCCTCAAAATCCTCACTCTTACTTTATTTTTACTGTTATCTTCTGAAAATAAAGGCAGCTTTAGATTGCTTTATGCAGGAGACTCTGGTGTATAATACCGTGCATTACAGAACCTTGCAAATCCTGAACTGTCTTGCATCAGATTCTCACTAGGATGCTTTACACTCTTCAGTGCTGCTACTTCAGATAAGGTCCTTATAACTAAGAATCAAGGTCTTAGTGTTTATTTTTCTGTTTAAGAGTTATTAGATGCAGTGTATTACTTCATTTGTTTGCAGAGAGCTGAGACGAGCAGTGTTGCTAGGATGGTCACAGTTTGGAAAGGAAGCCACTGCATAAGCTGCCAACTTCAGGTCTCAGTTGTACAGATCCTTTTTTTCCAGTTATGTGCTTTTTGCTTGTCAGTGGTGTTGTGGTAATTGTGTAGTGTCCTCCAAAGCAAAAAAATCATGAAAATACAACACTGACATAAATAGTGTACTGAATCACGAGACTGGAACTTTGAAAAGTTCAGCAAATAATGCTCTTTTCTGCAACCAAATAGATCCAAGCCTGTGTGCAAGTCATTAAAATAAGTACTGGAGTTTGGAAGCAGCAAAGAGAAGAATAAATTCTGGTGCCATTGTACTTGATAGTAAAACTTCACTGGACCAGGCTATCTACAGACTTGCTTTTGCTCAACATTTACAGATCTATTAAGAATCATCTATCACCTGGGGTTTTCCTACAGAACAACTGAAAACTTCATAATTAAACATTCAGTGCTCAGAAACATTAACTGGAAGGGCTGAAGCCTAATGCCTGTGGCAAGTTTTTGGCTCTAGGTTGATATAAATAATTCCAAACGTTGGCAATGGCAACAAGTGCTGGCTTTTTGAAACTTCTATTTGAATGCACTGATTGATGGAAGAAGAAGAATAGAAGTTCATCAGGTGTTCGGTGGATTCTGCTTATTGGGTTCAATGCAATCATTTATTTCCTTCTTCTTCTGTCTCCTGTCATCTGAGTTTTTATCCATCCATTGACTCTAGACTTAAGCTATGTGCTTTTGATCTATACTATCTCTTTGTTGCAGCTGTTTCATGCCTAGTAGAGTGGAAATTAGGCCTGTAGGTGTTACCAAAACACAACCAGATAACAAGAACACTGGAGGAAAGAAGAAATCCCATGTTTTGTGCAGTAGTGCTTTGGAGTTGATACATGAAAGTGAGCTAGTCCCATGTGTTCTGATTGAAAGACTGGCAAACTATGTTAAAAAAAAAAAGCTTCAGGAAAACCTACACATCCTTGTAATGAAAAGAAAAAACAGTACAAAAATCTTTGCGTGTCCTGTATAGCTTAGTGTCTAAACATTTAAAGGTCAATAAGGTAAGACAAACAGTGTCAAGTACCAGAAGTTTTGTTTCGATCGTATTTAACCTTCACAGTTTTTAAGTACTTTATCCTACCCAAAATATATAATCTTCTGACTTCTAGCTTAGATAATATGTAAAATCATGAGCTTATTGTAATTTTGAATTATTTGCAGCTCAATTATCTATAGTATAATTAAAAAAGGAGTTTGAACTCTGTTTCTGATGCTCTTGGTAAGGACATGAATTTGGAGCAAAATTTACATAATAACATTTGCTTTTGTCAATGTTCAGAGCAGGAATATAATTAAAAAGGTGAAAGGCTTAAGAGATGATGGTTTGTAATGTACTTATTAAAACTGTGATTAAAATAAGATGTCTAAGGAAAAAGGATTAAGCAGCTTTAGTGTTTCATTTTTGATTTTTCTCATATGTATGGTAAGCAGATGACTCAACAGTGCTGTGAAAGCTACTGCTGCTTGGGCAAACCTATTCAACTGGAGTTTTTAACAGCTGTTCCCAAGCTTCATTAAGACTCATTATAAGTTGTCATGTAGTAGAGAACTTATATTTTCAGATGATCTATGCACAGCCGTAAAGATAAAAGTCTATCTTAAGGCTGCACTGAAGAGAACATAAGATGATACATATTAAAAATAGATTACTAAAATTTCCTAATTAGCTAGAATAGCCCTTTAAAAGCAAAGCAAAGTCAGTGTGTTGTAAGGGATGGGAAAGAATGACTCATCTATGGATGGACTTTTTTACTCAAGTCTGATGTACTCCTTAATAAGGATTATTTACCAGTTATCCTTTACTAATATATGCATACTTTAGCACAGGTTCATGTGTTTTTATTTCCCCAGAATTTAATGCCTAGATGATCTGTTAAGAATCTTCTTCAGATCTGATTTATGTGACAACAGAAAGGAGAAAGATAATTCTAGTCTAATTTTTTGATTGAAACAGGCAAAATATTTGTTTCTAAATTGATACTTTACATGAATTTAAGTGTTGAGTCCAAGTAGGGCTTGAAATATGAATACATCTGACTTCTGGAGAGGGTGTAGTGGGAAAGGAAAATGGTAATAACTCAGTTCTCAGTTTTGCAACAGTACAAGTGGATTTCCATGTCTCATTTGGCCTCCCATAAATAACTAATATTTCTCCCTCCTCTATTTTGAATGGTGGGAGCTGTAGAGATTTTGAAGATAGTGAATATGTGTTCCACAACAAAGCCAATAGGGGAGATGTGTTAAGATCAACAAAATTATTCCTCTTGGAGAGAAATTATGTGAGAGGAGACTCAGCAATACTCCAGTATTTATTTATCCTACCTCTCTTCTCTGATGATGTTCTGCAATGTGGGCATAGTAACATTTGCTGAAGGGATGATTTGGTGTGAAAATCTGAACCTTTTCTGAATATGCTGCCAGTAAGAGAAAGGGCAGGGTATGAACAAGGCAGGACAGACATCTCTTCAGTGGGGGTCCCTCAGCTGGGGAGGGAATTGAGCAAGATCAGACAAAAAGCAGACCTGAAACTAGAATTTCTTCATATGTTTCTGCAAGTTTTGCTGGAAATCTGATATTTCAGTGGCTTGATACTTATCATGAGAAGGACTATCTTCTTCAGTCTGTTCAGGTGGTGTCAGAAAAAGATCTGGGGAGTACATCACTTCCTAAAAAGAATATATATAGATTTTTATGAATTTGAGATGACAAAAGAAAAGGTACAGATAAAAATAATCTACTAATGCTTCTCTGCATCACAGGCATCATTTGCAACAACCTAAAAGTAAGTATTTCCAGTTCTGATGCTATTCTACCTATAATGCAGCAATACTGACATTTAGAGTTGGGTTCTGATGGGAATAAAAGTCTGATATTGTTCATCTTCATAGAACAACTCTTCCTCTTGTTGCAAGTTTTATGTTTTGAATTTTGCAGGTATTTTCTAATTCACTGCTGTCAGGGCCCTTAATTTGTAATGGATATTATGTAATAGGTAATTTCATTATCTGTGCTGTATGTTCTTTTCATAAATCTAGTATGTTATCTGGTATAATAAATAGGTTGTTCTCACTAAGGAGAGCACATCTAATGGGCATAACGATGTCTTTAAGGCCAAGACTGAGATGTGTTGTCAGAAAAGCATACTGTCCTTTGATAGTGCCTGCTTACAATAAAGACTACTAATAACTAGAGCTGCCAATGTAGCTTCCTCTGCATAAAAATCCGCCCTAAATTGCAGCGTTCTGTGAGTCAAGTGGTGGTGGGTGCGGGGAAACTCCCTGGAGTACTGTTTTCCTTCTGTGCAACTAGAACTGGATGCAAATAGCTTCTTTTCTGTTTGGAAAGGATGTATGTTGGAAAGTCTGTAAATGAGAAGTATATCTGAAGCAGGTGGATGTAGTGAAACAGATGAGGAAGTATTGTAGATACTCAAACACAAAACTCCCCTCTGATGCAAGAGGAGACGTGGAAGTGCTCTGTGTAGTGTGCTTGAAAAGATAGCTTTTAACCCAAAGGCCTGAAGGAGAGGAGCAGAAAGGTCCAGCAGAAAGCTGCAAAGGACACAGGGAATAAGAAACCACCAAATCACAGGAAGTGCAATATATAAATACTGTCAAAAAAAATTTTATCAAAGATTAGATGGGGTGGAGAAGGCTGTAAAGGAGCGAATATGAGGGAGAAGAGAGAAAGGCAACATGAATACTGTTGTTGCTCTGGGAAATACATTCAGGCAGAAGTTGCTTCATTTGCAGAGAATCTTCTCCTGGCAGTTAATTAGCTTTGTCAATCAGCTGTCATAAACCAGATTATTGAACTGTTTCATATTTGAAATTCTTTAAACTAACATCTTGACATTGCCAGTGTGTTAATCTGAAGACATGAGAAGAATTTATTAGCTTTGGTGTGCCTGTCTGTGAAATGTAGTAGAGAGTTAACTTCCTATTATCCAAACACAGCTTGAGCTTTCTCCTGAAAGGTTCTAATTGCGTTTTGAAAATGCTGTTAGCTTACTTTGAGGTGGCAAATAGCAATATCGTCATGTGGGAAGCTCTGTGTACATAATAATGAATACTAATGGAGCAAATGGCAGCTTCATGAGTGCCCCATTGCTACAGCGAAGTGTGAATGGGAGAAAGAATTTGTATTATTATTTTTAACTAGCAGCCTCCAGAATTCTCTGCAATGATTTGAGTGAAAACTTAAGCTGTTTTGACTGCTGTCTAAATGTTGAATTGGGCTGAAAGTGTGTTGTAAATGGTCATACATGTTTATTTGTTTGGTGTAGTTTTTTTTTCCTCCCCAAGTCTTTATTCACAATAGAGCTGTCAATTTTAACAATACATATTTTACAGGAATATCTGTGTATTTTTGACTATACTCATAGCCATGTACAGTTCTAGTAACAAAATATATTATCATATGTCTCACATGATATGTCAGTGTCCTCCAAACTGAAGTTTGTTATTTTTTCATCATTATCTCCCTCTCTGACTTAGTGTTCTGAGCAAACTGGTCCCTGTTTTCTGTGGCTACTGACAACTGCTGTGAGCTCAGATAAAAAAGCTAAGGAAAGGAGGAGGAAGGGAGAGCATACTTTACTTACAACATTTGCCTTCTGAACAACCATTGTCTGTGCTGAAGTCCTGCTTCTCAAGAAGCAGCTGGACATCACTTACTGATGGGAAGTAGAGAATACGTCTTATTTCCTCTTCACTTGTGTGCGTGCCTCACTTTTACTTGAGCCTTATTTCAACCTATGAGCCATTTTCCATCTTATTCTCTCCCCCCTGTCTGACTGGGAGTGATAGAGTGGCTTGGTGGGCTGTGTTAGTTTAAAGGTAAACCGGAAAACATTGCCATGTTCTTTAACACCCAGCTTGTAGCCTGAGGGGTCAGGTGTGCCCTGGGCAGCTGCTGCAAATGATCCATTATTAGCAGTTCATGAGAAATGACACAGGGTGTAGAATCCACAGCTTTGGTTCCACCCATATAGTGATGAACTGGTCCTGGCTGCTGTAACTGGGACACACATCCACCTGGATGATAAATGATGGCATTATTCCACAGAAAAGGTACCCTTGAATTTCTTCCTCTGGCTAGAATTTTAAAGAAAGATTAAGATAAAAAGAATTTTTAGACTTTGTTCTGCAAAGCTGCCTAAAGTGTTTATTTACACTAAACTTAAGCAATAATTTTACAAAGCTTGGTGTTTCTCTCTCTCTTTCTGTCTTTTTTCATCCTTGGGAGTATAGAAATACTGGTTAGTGTTATTACTGATTTATTTGTAGTACCTCCCACTCAGTCTGTTTGCAGACTGTGAGGTCAATGTAAATTCCTGTGTAAAAAAAAAAAACAATTATGTTACTTATAGACTGGGTATATTTGAATAATCACAGAATTTCATAGCTTTGGAAAGCAGAGAGAGGGATCATGTAACTTGCTCATTTCTCAAAAATTTTGCTTGCTAATAAGAAAGGAAGCTGTGCTGCCTACCCCTTGCAGTGTCTCAGCAGGGTCTGAAGGAAGGATGGGCATCAGTTAAGATTAAATAAACAGAAAATCCCCAAACCCAGAAGAAGCCCCAAAAGATGAGGACTATCTTTTCATGATCCCAAAATGTGGTTTTTCTTCTGCTATTTAACTCATATGAGAGAATAGTGTTAGTTACTTTAGGAATGAATAATTATCACTAATGAGCACTAATTCAGCAATGCATTAATTAATTACACTTTGTTGCCTAAGGTCAATCCTTTAGGTGAATTAGTTTGATTTGTATGGATTCTTGGCCTTCAGTGGATAGCCTGGATTTCTGCCAGGAAAAGCCACTCCAAAATGATTTCCCCCCTACCCCCCCCCAACTGCTTCGATAGGGTGTTCCCAAGTGTAGTTTAGATTACTGTAAGAGATAGTACATATAATTTTTATAGTCAAAATGGGTAAGCTTTGCCAAAGTAGGCTAAAGTCCTGTATTTTTAAGTGGTAAATCCCAATAGCTGATCAATTTAAATATGAACTTCATTCTGCATACAGGATCCAATGAACTTCAACCTGAACAGTAGAAAACATAACTTCCAAATAATCGTATACAAGGATCTTGGTAACTTTCAGAACGCACTATGCTTTGACAGCTGGATTTATCATTAGCAAACTAGTCACTTTAGCATTATATACTAAATAGATAGAGGTTTTGATAAAATTGCAGTTGTTTTGTTAGATCCACAAGGTTCCTGGGCTTTTGTGTGTTAATCTGCATCTGTTGTAAGCCCAGTTTACACCAGTTCTGTGTTACTAGAGTCCTTCATGGGCAAGGGAGCGGATTTATTCTGCTAGTATAGCTGGAGAAAAGGATGCTTTGTTTGAGGACAAGTTTCTGTCCATAGTGTATTTTTTGATAACTGACATGATATAAAACCTTTGCTACAAAAATGCCACTAAAGCATTCTTATTTTGTAATATGGTGCCATCTTTCTTATGAATATGCTTTTTAAAAGTTTGTGTGTGAAATCCTTGAAGGCTTACAAACAGCTGAGAGGTTGGCTCTTTTTGTTATCTTGAAGGGAAAAAAAGAGTAGGGGAGTTTCCTTCTTACTCTGCAAGCTGTTACGTTTTCGCCATTTGCTTCAAAATCTTCATTTGAACTTACAAAACTGATTGATGCTTTAATACATACACTAATTGATAACACAGGAAATCTACATGTTTTGGATTGCACATATTCCTTAAATAGAGTGAGGTACTGAATGAAACACAGATATGTTTTGGGGTATGGCAGCAGTTATAGAACTTGTGAAATTTCAGAGTACCAGGTACTGAACAGCAATTGTAGTACCCTAAAGTAGGTTCTAAATGTATGAATGGACTATAATATAGGTACAGAATTTTTGAGAGACCTAAGAATATACATTGATATCAGAATATACTTTAAAAATACCTATTATATATAACTTTAAAATCTTGCATGTCTGTCTCTCTTCAGGAGTCCCCTTCAATAAATATTTCCTCTCTGTGGATTATATGATTGGTTTTATTGATTTGATGGAAAAAGCTGTTCTGGCAACCTGGACACTGGAGAGATGTGGTGCAGATACCCATCTCTGACAGGGATATTTTTTCCTTCTGAGACCTTGGCAAATCACTTGTTCTGCACCAACTCTCCAAATGCAATCTGCAGAGAAAGGGTTGTTGACTTTGAAATGAGCCTAGTTCTGGAATAGGTTTTTTTACCTGGAGTAAAATCAGCAACCTCCTTCATCTGGTCTGCATTGAAGGTGGAGGGAGAAAGTTCCCCAAAGCACTATGGTTTTCTTTTTTCGGTCTGAGCTCCTATTGTAGGCAATAACAGAACATTTATCTCCCTGCCGTGCCAGAGACTCATTCTTAAACAACTGTATCTAATAGAATTTTTGTATAGAATAGCAAACTTTCAGAAGCCTTTAATGCAAATGCTAAGTTAAAACCCAGGAAGAATTGAGTTCAGGGTACTGAAGGAAAATACAATGGTTAATATCAACTTTGATACTGCAGAACAAAACCTTACCCTGTGGTCTAGATGAGTTGAGGGTAACAAAAAGTAAAATTGAGGGGTAAAGGCTGATCTCGTTTCAGTTAAGTGCAGTAAAATAGTGAAATAGAAAGTGAATCCTTGCACAAAGGTGAGAGTATCTGAATGGCAGTGAAAAACACTTTGGAAGTGATTGATTGGGTATGTGCATATGTCTTGTTTAAACTACTAGCCTGTGTGCTGAAATTAAAATTTGTTTTGGTAGGTGACTGGGAAATCATGTGTGCCTGTTAGGGTGTGCTGCTTCAAAGTCTGTATGTCTTACATGCTGAAATACAACTGTTGAGAGAGGAAGTGGGAGTTAAGCACTTGCTTAAGTGTTTACCTGAACCGAGACATAAAGGCAACTCTAAGTTCTAGCTGATGTGTACTTTATATTAAAATTTGCCTGGCTGGTTAAAAATTAAGGTGTAGTCTCCAACCAACCTATCCGTGCATGGCAGTTTTTTGTTCCCTCTGTTGTCCCGTGCAGCCAGGGGGCAAAGATGTATCTGCATTTTTCACAGGACTTAGGTAAAGGTAAGCAAGTAACTGAGAGGAGCTGAAATGAGCCCCTCCAACTGCAAATACCACATGCAAAAACAATGTTGTGATGATTTTCTCCTTGGCAAAAACATGCTTACAAGACTAGATGTCCCAGCAGCATATGATTAGAATTTTTGATGGGATTTGGTTATCCTTTCTAGACCTAGAAATTTTAATGTTGCTTCTGGCTTCTATGTCATAAAATTTAAATGGGAACCTCTAATTATTTCAGAGTAACAAAAATATTTTGTAAACAATGTTTTGCAGTGAAGAGTCTGGGCTTCTGGGATTTTGAGAAGACTTATTGCTAGACAATAGTCTAAGTTGTGTGTGTATATATATATTTCTATATGTAAGTTATATATGTCTATAAAGAAGATATAGCTAAAATGGAGGAAATGCGAATTGTCTTCTAAAAAAGTCAATTGTATTAAATAGAAAGTAGTGAAAATGAGATCAAATGCCATAAAACAGAGATATCAGGCTTATGCTGCAATGCATGGAATTGTCCATACTAAGTAATTAGGAAACTGTGTGTTCAAATGTATGCTAGCCTTTGGTTTCAAGTTCACCAATTTGATGTTTGACAGTAAAATGAATTTTTTAATTGGGAAAAATTTCCAAAAGTTTTTTACTGTCTTGCTTTTTTCTCACAAAGATTCATCAAATGGCTTGGTTTGGAAGGGATCTCTTTGTTATTAGTAACTGATTGCAAAGGCAGAAGGATCTCTTAAAAAATTCTTCCTGATGTTTTAGGTTTCTATCCTGATAAGCCCAGCTAGGAATCAGTCAAAATTTTACTAGGCCAAAATTATCCTTTACACCTGTAGCTAGTTTAAAAACTGGTAGGATAATGCCTGAGTATTTCTTAAATGTTTTTTTCAGTTTTTCTGCTTAAGAATGAAGTGTGATTATTTATTAACACTAACATTCAAAGCAATTAGAATACATGTTCACAGGTTTTTATCAAAATTTCAACAAGAATTTAAAACACTTCTTGATCGAATCTGGCTAATGAAAGACCTTTACCTCCTGTTGGAAAGAAATGCAAAAAAATATTCTGTGAAAATTTGAAAGGATTTTTTTTTTCTTATTATGGTTTCATATACATGGCAGGGAAAACAGATAACTTCAGATTGTGGTTTCATGGTATATCAAAGACCTATTACATGTGCTTATTTTCAGGGAAGCAAGTTTATCACTGAAAAACTAATTTTTTTTCAACCTTTAAATATTCTTAGAAAGGAAATTAATGACCTTAAATTCTTGCATGGTGTGATTCAAATAGTGCATAAGCTCAAACAGCGCATAAGCTCAGGTGTTTTGTTAATTTAGGGTAAAACCAGAAAAAGAGCGTAGCTTGTTGGTGTTTATTTGAAAAGAAGTTACTTATACATTTATGTGAGTGTTCTGCAAATAATAAAGAGAAAATTAAACTAACAAATATTAAAATGGGGAGTTTCACTAAAGAAAAAATTAAGGTGTACATGTGGTCTTAAACTTTTCTATATCTATTAAAATAAATAAAAGGACTTAAAACTTGAAGTGTGGATACTTACCAGATAATTAAATCTAAAATATGAAGAAAGTAATGCAATTTTGATTTTCAAATAGTCTCAGAATATTAGGTATGTTGCAGAGGATTGCAAATAAGATAACAGTGTGCTGTATTTAATATGGGTAAATTCAAAGACCAGGATAATACTAGGCTTATCAGACCAGTATTAATCCAGGCAAGATAATGGTGAGCCAGATACAAGACTCAATTAATACAAAATTAAAGAAGTTGTAAGGTAATGAATACCAATAGACATGCATTTACAGACAATGTATTTTCTTAAATTCACTTATCTCTTACAATGAGATAAAACATTTGATTTGTAACTGTAGTGGTGTTAATGCTTACTACCATTTGGCATTTTAGTTATGAAAATAAGCATACATACATTCAACTTGTGTATATTAAACAGATGGAAGTTAGTAATTGACAGGATTGAAAACTCTTATCAGATATCATGCCAATGAAGTGGAAAGAAGTGAATTCATTATAGAAAAAAAATCTCTAAACACAAATGACCAGGGTGGTGGTAAATCTTGGAAAGAGGAAGGGAAAACAGAACTGTTTGTGTTGATCATAGGCAAAGTTATATATTTGGAAATAACAAATGACTCTCATAGGAGCTTGGGTAGACTCGGTCGTGACTCTAAGAAGTTATCTTGATGGCACTTGTGAGCTATGTCTGTCTATTATCTGCTATGATATCTTTAGGTCATCTTCAAGATGAAGCTCAAGTCTGTAGGCTTGCAAATGGAAAGCTGAGGAAATACATTTGGGTTTCTAGTTTATTCTAGGTTGGCTTGCATGTGTTCTTTAGTTTTGTTGTTTATTCAGTGATCACAACTGTAGCCCTTTTGGCACATCCTTAGGTTTCAATCAATATTCCACACAGGCTGGTTAGATCTTGCTGTTTTTGAGTGTGTCCAAAGACATAATGTGAAGTACTCAGCATATTTAAAAGTCAAATTGGGAAACAAGGTGTCCGGATGCACTCTTGGTTTTGTGCAGCCAGTGTCTGGCAGTATATGCTTCATCTTTACCAGTTCCACTTTCAGGCTGGAAAGGTCAATTTAGGCTAGGAGAGCCAATGTCTAGGTTATGACACTCCAAGATGGGCATGAAAACACTGCTCTGAGGCTAGTTCTATGGCTTCTGCTTTGCTCTCCTTGTTAGCAGGTAGCAGAGTAGCCTGGATGGAAAACAAGCAGCCAGGAACAAATAGCTCACCCAAGTAACTTCCAGAAGGATTCTCACCGAGATCAGCATAATTTGATCTTGTTTGTGCTGTCAAATTAGGTGTTTTCTTAGCAAAAGATCATTCAGTCTCATCTCACAGTTAAGACTTAAAATATATTTGTTAATTTTGACCTCAAATAGTGTATATAAGTATATTTCTGTTTTAAAGCCTGTGGCTCCATACTGTGTGTTTTATTCTATGTAGTTCATATGAAGTGCATTACAGGCTGAGCACTTTGTCCTCTCTGGGAAGCAGAGATAATTCCTAATTGAAAAGGAAGACTGATTTCATATGCAAACTGGGGCAGAAACAAACCATTCAGGAAAAGAAAATANGGGTGGAACGGATAATTTGGTAATACATTGTAGTGAGATGTTTAAGTGAAGCATGCTCCTCTGAAGAGAGGGCAAGATGTGCTCAAGATTAAACAGTTGAATAGGTGTAAATGAAGTCTTTAGTAGAAGTGCAATTTAGTTTCTCTTGTTTTAAAAATTCAGCTTCATTGCTCTGTTTTCTGGATTTCATTTCGTAACAGAATGGCTTCTATCCAGGGATCTATCTCTGCTTTAAAATGCTTAAAGAAAATATTATCCCTGAGGGAAAAGAAATATATGGATAGAGTGTGTTTATGGTATGAATGCTAAATGAGATCATCTCCTTTACATGCAGTGCCCACTGTAAAATTATAACTGCGTGTTAACCAAAATGCTCTCTTGTAAGAAGATACCTTGCTTCCACCACAGTAAATTTAATGCTGATAATAAGTCTATAATCACTAAATCCAGTGTGTGTGTGTATATATGTACATATATTAAAAAATGTTTGGGAGGACACTAAATTTAAGAACCTCCTTTATTGTGTTTGGGCTTCTTAACAGAAAGTTGAGTATTGGAATTTGTTCTCTCCACATATGGCTTAAAAAGTAGAGATCAGAGAGAAAGGAAAGTTAAAATGAAATGGGAAGAGGGTTTTGAAACGCTCCTCCAAAAGAGAGAAAAAAACTTTCTTCCCTGAACTCAAACTGACCAGGTTGATCTCACTAGTCACTGGTTGGTTCCTTCTTGTCATTATTCCTGACTGATTACAAAAATTAAACTTGAGCATTTATGTATTCTGCTGTTGCCAATTAAGTCATAACCTTGTAGCAATGAATTTCACAGACTGATTGCCATATGTAGAGAAGATAAATAAGAGTTTTTAATTCTTTTTTTTTAAGCTTGCCTGAGTGGATCTTTTTCAAGAAGAGTAGGAATTATTAATAAATTATATTTTCAGTCAGTTTATTATAATATATTTCTTCAATAACCTATTCCATGCCCAATGCTTGGGTATGGAGGCCAAGCACTTCTAATCACATCTACTGCCTGTCTTTGAATTATCAGTTATCATATGTTCCTTTTGTAATGAAGAATCTTGAAGTGAATACAATATACCACTTGAGCATAAATTTGATTTCTACAATGATTGAATGCAATCTTTCACCTTATCCTACTCTCTTACATAAAACAATAATGTATTACTTTTTTGACTGCTACAGTACGTTGAAGAGTATTACCATAGTTTCAGAGGTGTTTCATTTGGGATTCAGACATTTCCAGAGCTCAGTGTGTCTTTAACATGTAAGTGATTAATGTGTAAATGTTGCTTCACTGCAATTGGTTTTCTTTTATTTCTTCCACAAAGTTGTTTTCAATACCCTTGTCAGTATATGGAGTATCTCATACTTGCTTTATTTCATGCAGTAAACATAATTTTATGGATGAGATTTTCTCCTAGTCTAGTCAAAGTCCTCTGAGAAACCCTACAGGGCAAAATTTTTGGACCCATGGTGTTCTATTTGTGTATTACTTTAAAGTTGCCATTGTGCAGAAATATAACTCCAACTAGTTATTTGGGGTTCCTTTTCCATCTGAACTGCTACTAGGGAAGAAATTTCTGCCTTGATTAGGTGCCTACCAGACTTTCAAGTTGGTTGTTTGAAGATGACCTGTACTTAAATTGAAAAGGAAACAGAGTCGATTTTCAGCTGGCCCCCACTGCCTTCTGAATGATGCTCTGGGCTCCGTGCTGCTCAGCAATGGCATCCTGGAGCAGCCCCCTCTCCTGGTGCAGGGCCTTTTAGTTGTTTGTGGTTCTGACACTGCTTTCAGTTATCTTATTTTGGGCAGATGAGCCTGAGCCTGTCTTTTGTAGATCTGTAATGGGGTTGAAAGGAGGGGTCAGCTTAGTCAGCCAGGCCTTGATAAGCCTGTGAGTGATGTGAGACACAGAGGGGGAAATTTGGAAAGGGGAAAGTAAAATGCAGCTGGAGCTGATCTGTAGCTCCTGCTGACGGGATGCATTCTCTAGATCAGTTGCTGCCTTGCTGAAGCCAAGCACTGGTACTGAGACAGCACGTGTAGCTTAGAGATTTGTCCAAAAGAAAGAGGATTCATTCATGGGCTGATGTTTGAGTTCCTATGCCTGCAGATAGTTCTGAATGGGTGGGCTTGCTTGGGTTCAGCAGGAGGGTGAGACTGACAAAAAACCCCAATACTACTGGATAACTGAATGTTGCAGACCAGAATTTTAATTAATGCTACACCCCATTTAGTCTGTTAGTGAAGCCTTGGAAGAGAAGCCCTTTAGTAAATCCACCAAGAAGTTCAGAAAAGTTGGAAGATCAGTAATAGAAGTAATCCGTTCAAGATTTTGTTTTTATCTTATTCAAAATGACATTTTAGAATTCAGCTGAAAAATCAGCTACTTTTTCTATCTTTATAGTTCAAGTACCAGACTTTTTTTTTTTTAGTATTGGAGTTTTTTAACTTTTAAATTGTGCTTGAGGATATTTAATGTTTTTGTTTGTTGGTTTGGTTTTTTGTTGTTGTTTTTGGTTTTTTAGGGATATTAAATAGTTGCTACCATAATGTGACACAAGATAGAGCATAATTTTTTCTGAGGCATATACAGTGTTTATAAAGCCTTTTAAGGAAAGAAGTCTACTGATTGCATCCTATAACTATGAAGTGTCTTGCATAAAATATCATAAATGTGAAAACTTCTTGCAATAAAAGATGTTAATATATGCAGCTGCCTCTAGTGAGCGACACAGCTATGCCAATGGCACAAATATTACTTTAATAAGTCTTAGAAGCATACTTTGAGAAATTTAGCACTTGAGTAGCATTATATTATTTTACTAGTTGTTTGATGTAGGAAAATATTTACAACAAGTAAGAGTGAAACTTGAGGGAGGATGAAATTTCACTGCCTAGTGAGGTCTTGACAGTCAATATAGAGACACTAAATTCTTGCTCCTTGAAGTCAAAATGGGAATTTGGTTGACATGATTCTATTAGGGGAACTGCATTCACCCTTATTCTCTGTTCATGGTCTGCAGAGAATTATCTAGAGCCCAGGTGATTCTTGTATATTTACTATATTGATTTTTGTGGGGAGTATGAAGTTCCATCTTCTGATGCAGTTTCCCCTCATTTTTTCCCCCTCTCCCCCACCCCTTCCCCTAAACACCATATAGAAACTAGCTCAGAAAAGACAGTAATCTTTAACCAAACTATATCAGCAGCTACTTCTTAATCCCCTTCTTGTGAAGGGACTAATGTCAGAATTATGCCTTGAAGTTTACAAGCACAGGAGTTCCTAGAGTAGTGTGTTTGATGTAACTACTTGCTCAGGACTAAGAATAACAATTCTCTCAAAGGAGAAATGTAGTGTCTGTGAGCTCCTTGCCCTTTTTGGGATTACTGCACTCTGTAAAATATTTTGCTCGAGTCTGTCTGCAAGGTGTTACTGTAATAATATATATATGTACCTCTAACTTGAAACTGTAAACAAATCTGAATTTTGTGCACATTCAGTTTAAATGTAAGAATCATGATTAATCAGAACCACCATTAATTAAAAAAAAAAATTAGCAAGTTACGAGTTAGATTCTTTTAGTGTAACCTATTATTTCATGGACTTAAGTAAGTGGTGATAGTGGGGGTTATTACTATCTAGATTTGCTTTGGTCTGCCAATTAAAATACGATGCTTATGTACTGTGGGCAAGACTTTTGGCAAGATGTTGTGGCTTAGATTTTCTCGTTCAGTTTTTCCATGTCATCACATGGATCTGGAGACCGTGGGGGATACCTCCCCTCTTTTCTCCTTATGAGGGGCTGGAGGGGGAAGCAGGAGGGAAAGATGAAGGTTCCTGTGGGAGATGCTGCAACAATTTAAAGGGAATAAAAAATGACTGGTGGGATGGTGGGAAAGCTCTCTTTGGATCCTGGGAGTGCAGGGTGACACAGAACTGAAGTAGTCTTAGGTAACATTTTCTCTCTTATTGTTTGATTGTTGTTTTGTTCTGCGTCTTTAGTAAAACTGTGATTTGTTTTTATACTTCTCCCAAACACTTCACAATTTCAAAATTTCATTATTCAGAGGGAAGGGTTTCTATTTCCATTGGAGGTCCTGCCTCCTGGCACACATTGTTGATAAAACCAAGACACAGGGTGAAATGTATTCTCAGAGCAGAGCTGACTGTTATAGGTAAAGAATGCCCCAAGCTAGGAGAAAATGTGGCTGGCTGTGAGGATGCTTATTTGAAGTAGGAAGACCTGGGCTCCTGTCCTGCTTCCTAGATTTTTCTGAGATCTGAATAACATGTGTTCACTCTAAAATATCAAAGTTGCATTCCAGATCTGCATGCTCTTTGCCTTGTGCAGTAGAGGCCTAATTATAGTTATCCTTTATTCACTATGTAATTTAGTTTAGAATTTAGCTTATTTTTACAGACTAAGGCTTGTAATAATAACTATTGGGCTTTGTTGTGCATCCTGTGTTTTAAGAGGAACAATACTTTCTTAGCTCTTTAACAATATAAAGTGATTAGGCCAAGGAGAGGGCTGTCCTTGTGTCTTTTGTCTTGGAGGCACACAGTGTCAGCAAATCAGGCTTCTGGCAATAGAAACACTGTTGGTTGTTTTCTCATTTAAATACAAGTGAAACTAAATGACAGTAACAGGAGAATTTATTTCTGTTTCCTGGAATTTGTTCTGCTGTAGGGACTACAATATTTTTAAAAGGCTGCCTGAAGTTGTCCCAGATGTTTCTTACAGCAAAATACAGCTGCATTAAATGAAGGCAAATTTAAGGTCCTCTTTAGATGTTCTTAATATGCTGAATTTGGGGAAGGTAAGAGAAGTTCATTCTATATAGGAAGAATATATATTAAAAAAAGGTGTCTGACAACTGCAACGAAATTACCTTTAAACTTGAGGGACTGAAATTATTGTCATTCTGATTAAAAAGGGAAAATAAAAAGTTCAGATCTCTTGAGACTTCAACCAGCTGTGGCTAATTTTGAAGTATATCTAGAAAATAGGTTGTATCCTTCTTTGACCTTGAACTGCACCAACAGTGTTACAAGAATAGCTTTGAATCAAAGAGTTGAGGAGCAGAGGTGAAATTTTAGGAGACTAATGGCTGGATTTAAGATTCTGACTGTGTTCTGTTTCTGGTAGTGATCAGTATCTTGATTATTCCTTTGCTTATGATATGATAGTATAGCTTCACTGCTGTGAGTGCTGTCATCTTAAAAGAACTGATGCAAAACAAGTTTAGTGGGAAATTGTCTTCTCCGTGCTTTCTTGTGTTTTTGGACAAGATGAGTTCATAGAAAGTTGTTGGTGGTGTAGTAGACATCTAAAATACTAATTGCCATGCAAATAAGTACTTTATTGACAGTTTGTTTTTTATACAGAATATTCTGAGTTGGAAGGGGCACACAGGATCATCAAGTCCAACCCTTAAGTGAATGACTTGTTATACAAATACTACAAGTTTCTAGCCTTACACTAGGCATTCAGTTGACCATTTGATACTTTAATGTTGTAATTATGTTACTCTCCATAGCCAAGAGAAGGACTTTAAGAGGATTGGTTGGGTTTGCCATGCCCTACTCTTCTGTCACTGCCCCCCTGAAGAGTGTGTAAGGTCGTGTGTGACCATTACTGGAGGGATTTGCTGCTGTGTCATATCAGTCAGCTGGTCTGTGCCACAGTCACTGCAATTTAGTAACTGGGACACTTAAGGAATAGTGACAAGAATTATTTCCTAAGCAATTTGATAGTTTCTTTGTTAAGTTGTGTGTGTTTTTCAAGTCAGATGTCCTCTTGACTTCATCAGAGGGAATAATTTGAACAAGTGTATGTTTCTCTTCAAATTACCTATTGTCACTTTAATATCAGACAAGTGATTTTTAAATTAGTTTTCTTTAACTGTTCATACTGTTTGGTTTGCCATGAAAGGGCTCTGTCGTTGACAGGTTCACCAATGTGTGTTTTCCTAAGTTATCTCCAAATTCTACAGAGAGAACTTAAAATCACTCTCCATTTTGCTATATTTGACATACCTATTGACTGTTCAAACACTGCTGGCTTTTAGGAAGGTAGGCTTTGTTTGAGCACATGAACCATCCAGTTTCCTTAAACCCTGGATTACTTTTTACCTTGTTGTTTGACCTGGGTAAGCCTTTAAGGCTATGTAACAGGAGTCTGGTAAAGATAAGTGTTAGGTGTTTTAATGTTTACTATGCAGTGGTGTGGAAAGAGTCTTAGGCAAAAGAAACCTGTGTCCCTCTTCTTAAGTGCTGTATCTAAGTATATGGCACTTTCCTTGCTTCACTTGATCCTACAAGCTTTTTTTTCTGCTCTTCAGAGAGCATGGAAGGGGCCCTCTTCTGAGTTTACTCCATGCTGGCCAGGACTGCGTAACCATTCATTCAGCACTAAGTCAGAGCATCTTTGCGGGCTGGTGTGATTAATTGGATATTCTCCTTGGAAGCTCTTCTAGTTTCATTAAGTTTTAGGAAAGTGTAGTGAATGCCAGTAACTAATGCACAGCATGTGATACCAGTGATTCTTCTACTTTTAAATCTGATTTTTTTAATGTAGTAACACAGTAATACCTGCAGTTCTGAGCATCACATACTGGCTCGTTTTGAGTGTACAGGTTTGCTGAACATCCATAGTAAACTAGAAAAGTTTTCACACTATTAGCTGATGAGCAACTATTTAATAGCTAATAATATCCTGCTAAGTCACACTAAAGACTTGACTTGATCTCTTAGACTTGATTTCATTGATAAGAAAAATAAATGTTTGATGATTTGATGAACTCTATACCTTCATCTTTTAGTCTGTCTGTAGTTCTATATTTTGATATAAAGCTTGATCAATGGCTTGTACATTCCAGACATGAAACTTGAAGCTTACACAAAACACCATCTTCAGGTCTACAGAGGTGTTTCAGCAGGATGTGTGTCTGATTTATTTGCAGAAAACTGTTTTCCAGATCTTCATTATTGCTGAAACTAATTACAGGGACAGATAGAACTCAAACCTTTCAGCAACAGAGTGAGAGTATCATTGGGCTGATCATGGTATATGAGAGCAGCTGTGGATACATTAAATAGTGATTTATATTTTATACGGTTATAGTTGGAAGGTATGAAATGTAACAAAAGTAATAGAAGTTTAAAATATTGGAGTTTAGTTATTTCTGTTGATTGAACAAGTCCTCCTGATGACATGTCTGATACAAGTTTGTGATTAAAGTAGGAGAGGTTTGAACTCTTCTGACTTGTGTACATAATGGTTCAACAGTTGCTCACTGAAAGCTGTTTTTCAGCTGGGAATAAGAATTAGAGTTATTTTGGTGACCTTGTTTGCCCTTGTAGCAGGAGTATGCAGAAACTCGTGAACTCTGAGTACAGTGAGACACATGGGATGACTGCAGTTCCATTTCCTTGGGTATGGACAGACTGCAGCCACCTGTCAAGGCAGAAATCTGAACAAGAGGTTCAAACATGAACAAGATATATCTTTAAACTTCTACCATCTCAACAAGCAGAAAGATTAGGTAACAGGTGAAGTAAGAGATTGATGTTACCTCTTTTTTGCTCTGATATACTGGCTCTTACCTATTGTAGAAATCTTTGGAGTTTCTCATTTCCTGTGACATAAAGCAGTGTGCTGATACTTACATGACTACACTAAATTTCTGAAGAGCATCTTGGTTTTCTTTTT
>VXBX01008723.1:32062-107350 GCA_013400415.1 Scytalopus superciliaris | reverse complement strand
TTTTTTTTTTTTTTGTTTTGTTTGTTTGGTTTTTTTTTTGGTAGTATTTCCAGGAGCAGAACATGAATACTTCTTTGGATACAAGTGTGTGGTAATCCAAATGCTGTGTACTGCATAATAAGCTGCCTAAATGTGAAGTGTAGAATGGGATATTAAACCCTCTGTTCTCTGACAACTTGGCTATTGAAATAAAGTTTTCTTCATGAGTAGGGCTTGAGCCTATTAGCTTTTTTAATTTCTAAATAATGTAACACTACTTATACCTCTAGTGGCCTTCCCAAAAGAAGCAATCAGTTAGACCACTTGGAAAGTTTACACTTTTGATCATGATGTTTTTATTGTGTTCTGCATCCAGGTTTGTCTAAGAGTGTCTCCTTATAAAACAACAAATGCATGAATCACAGAGTCAGTGAGCAAGCAGAATGGTGAAAGACATTTGCCTGTGCAGCTGAGGAAAAAAAACAAACAAATTCTTAAAAAGACCCCCAAAAACCTAAGGCAAAAACCCTCACCTCACCAGATTAAAAAAACCAAAAAAACAAAAAAAGCACCGGTCCTGTCCCCTCTGTCTCCCCCTCTCCCCCCAAAAACAAAAAGTGAACCTGAAACAACCAAACCAAATGGGAGATGGGCATCTGAATCATTCTTGTTTTCACAGTTTCTGATATAGGCACAGGAAACTGAATTTTCAGTTTGGAACACCCACATTTGTCCTAACAGACCACATAGCTAAATAAATTATCTGAAATTTTTAATGTAAGAGTTAAAAAATGGCAACTCTTGGACTGGGCAGTCATGCATTTCATCATGTTTTGAACTGGCTTGAAATTCATGAATGTGGCAAACACCAGAAATAAAGTGGATTATCTTTTTATTTTCTATGCCTGCTTTTCACCTCGGTAATCCCTTTTTCCTTTAACTTCTTTTTATTGTCTTTAATGTCATTTCATACACATACAAAGGCTTCTCCAATATATAACTTTCTGCTCTAATGTTCAGGGGTTCCAGACTGTGAAGATGTGGATGTACAGGAACTTGGAAGGCTTGCACTGTATAAAAGGAGTTGCAATGCCATTATCAATGCCTTGTTGTTTATTTGCTTGTTTGCTTTCTTGTTGTTTGGTTTTGGGGTTTTTTTAGTGATGTAGGTTTTGATCCAAACTGGCATTCTACATTCTGTGAATCTGCTATATGAAATTATGCTTTTAAATATTTTTTTGGTTTCTTAATCTCTGTGAATGTATAAAAGATCTTTCAAACTTTTTTTTTTTCAAACTTAGAAGCCTTTGTCTCTGTATTTATGTTGTATATTGCAGCTGAAGGACACTTGCTAAATCAATTTTTCCTGTAGCATTACATGTAAGATCTACACAGAGAACCACTGTCTGTCTGAGTGTATGCACCTATCTGAATAGCTTTACATGGAAAGGCTGAAGTATAATTTTTGAAGCACTTTCCATATAACTGTGAACTGATTTTGTGAGTTACTAATCTCTGCCACAATATCACTTATTAGTAAGATTTAAAAAAAAAAAAAAAAAAATCATTGCTCAAAGAGAGTTTATCTAGTCTTGAAAATTAGCTGCCAAGCCTTCCAGTCATATGGAATTACATTCTTCATTTTTCTTTGCCTAGGTCATATTTGGAACGTGTTTGAGTTCAATCCCATGTATTTTCATCATTCTAGCAGAACACCCAAGCTATAATTTTTGTCTGTGATCTTTCTTTCCCTTCCCCACCACACTCCCATCTGACAATTATCACACCTACTGACAGGTAATTTTACTGGCTTAATGGTTGTGATTAAATTCACAATTTAAGAGGACTCCCACTGAAATCTCAATTGTGACATCCTAAATGCAGTTTTTGTGGCTGGGTTCTTGCTACTAATCAAGATACTGCATGACTACCAGTGATCCAGGGACAGAGAATTCACCCAGGGGAGTGGGAAGGCTATTGAGGACATCTGGGGCTGAAGTCAAATGGTTCCTGTGGTTGGGTATAATTTAAGGCATCTCATAATTCTGCTTTGGCCTTAAGATGTGCCATGTTTCACAGCTTGGTTTAATGTACCTGCACTAGCTCAGAGCTCCCAGAGGGGCAGGAGTTGCAGGGTCTTGCCTGGCTGTACAGTTGTCTTGTACCCATCCTGGTCTGCACTGAAATCCAAGCTGATGAGAATTCAGAGGTTTTGGTGTCTGAAGTAATGATATATTAAATACAGGTCTTCAGCTGTGCACTCACACCTTTCTACCATGGGCATATTCATATAAAAGCATCCTCCTGGGAGACAGAGGTAGTTTAAAATTAGTCATACTTCATATTCTGCCTTAACAGTTCTGTTAGAACCTGTATCTCAAGAAAGTACTTTGTTCCTGATCATGTCCTCATTTTGTAACCATCTGTCACTTTCTTCTCTGGAGTTAGTTATATAAGTACTCATACAGGTGTGAGTTTGGTTTTTCTTTTTGAAGTTTTTCTCCAGAAATTATGCAACTGTGCTACTGAGGCAGGGGTACCCAGGGTAGCTCTGTTGAGAAGCCCTGAAATTGGCACCAGGTCTGTCTGGTTCAGGCTGTAGCTGCTGCAGCCATGCTCACTGGTCTGTGCAGAAATACAAGTTTCCCATGTATTGGTCAAGCAATGGATCCGTAGTTACTGAAGGGCAAAAAACTTAGCCAAGGGATGTAATAACTTGTCCTTCAGCTTGTTTTTTGAAGAAAATGGTCTGAGTGATGGATTCATGCTGGAAGTAATCACAAGAAACTCTGGTAATGCCAAATGATCTGAGAAAAATTGATGTCTTTTACACTGAGTGCAGAAGCAAAACATGTGTTCTGACAAACCTGAACTGATCCTTATGTATGTTTGTCTTTAATGTTTACTGTGTGGAAAGTTTTGGAAATGTTGAAGTTAACAATAACCTTTGGGGTTTGGGACTTCTGGTAGCATTCATTGGATCCAAATGAGAACCAGAATCTCAACAGCAACAAGTGCCACTCTCAACAAGACCATGACCATCATCCTCACCAACAGGTTTCTTTCCCTTTTACTTTGCACTCAGGGGGATCATGTGTTGCTCAGCATGGGGCCTAACAAAAAACATTTGGTTTATGCCTTGTGGTGCTGGGTTATACATCTGTTCTTTTGTGGGTTTAAACCAATTTTTCTCTGTTTTACTGTATTTAGTAATCTTTTTAGTAACTTGTAATTCTGACTTGTAATCCCTCTTGAGTTCATTTCTCCTGCTGGTTTACCTTTAAATCAGCACACACAGTCATTTAACCTAAATTAGATACTCCACCAATGGAGACAAATCAATTCTTTAAAGCCATACTATTTTGTATTCAGAAATACCTCAGTATTCTTATATACGTATCAGTAATTCTGAAAAGTAGAGAATCAGGAGTGGGATGGGAAGCCAGATAGGTGCACATATGGATCTTTACAGAAATGGAGATATTTGCCGGTCTAGCCCTGCAGTTGTGGATCAGGGACTGGTATAGTGCTAATATTCTGCATCTTTTAATATTTTACCAAAGAACTGATGTACTTATTTCATTTCCCTCACCTCTTAAATCTACATGTTATTTATATTGAACATTTTGCATGAGAAGAGAATTATTTGAGGTATTTGCAGGGGACTGTAATAAAGGCATTGAACATATTTCCCCAAAAGGATAAGAACAGTACTTACCTGTTGTAGAGTTTAATTGAATGCTTAATCAATTCTTCAGAAAGCATTCTCTTCTCTCCAGAGAACTGCTGGTTGAAGTTCTAAAAGTGCTTTTTGTTCTCTGATCTTTGAGAATAACCATGGTTGTTCAGATGGGAACAGCTGTTCTCATCCTCTCAAAGTCTGAGCCATGCTCCTTGTTTCCTGGGAGGAAGAAGCAAAAAAGATTCTGATCGCTTCATGGTATTGACCACTTGGGGATCGTATAGTGAGTGTGATATTTTCTGTATTTAGGAAATGAGTGCTGAAAGATGTACTTAATAGTTTTGACAGCGCACTCTTTGCATATAAAAATGCAAAGACAAGAATCTGAAAGCTGGGCCTGGGGAAACTGTTTTTGTATAAAGTTGATGCTTTATTACCTACAGACTGTCAGTGTTCTCAAAGCATGCCTGTTCAAATTCACTGAGCAGGATGCACGTGGGAAGAATGTAGGTTGTTCTCAGAAACCTGAATCACTTTTTTTTTCTGCGTCCTCTAACTTTGGAGTAACTGAGATTTCCTGCTTAGTGCTACTTTGTGTAATTGTGTTTTGGAGAGAGCAAACTAAACTGTTTGTTTTTTTCTCTCCCTAATTTTAGAAATGACACAAAAATGGTTCTATTCCTTCTGTTCTTCTTATTGAGCTAGTATAGATTGTGAAACTCAAAATACAAAAAAGGACCTGAATCTGAGGTTTGAAAATTTATTTGGTAAGATCTAAAGAAAATTGTTCTAGTTGCATGGAGAGAACTGACATTAATTTGATATAATTTGGAATATTTGAGTCCCAGGTAATATATCCCTCTCTCATTTGTTACATAAGTGAACTAAAAAGTGATTTGAAGGTGACTGTTAGCAAGACATTACAACTGGAGAAATATTGTACCTCTGACAACACAGTGAATGATAACAAGAGTGATTTTAGGAGTTTTCAGTAATACGTAAAACATGGATTGCTGTACAAGTCTTTTCACTTGAGGATATTGTCTTCTCCAGCACTTTTAGTCAAATTTCTGATACTTACAACATGGCTGTCACAACATTTAGTAATGTGAAACTGGAATTTCAGTGGAGTGATTGGGCTGTGTTTCTGTGTGTTTTTGATGAAGACTTGAGCTCTGTCCTAAGACTGCTAAATGTGTAAGTGAAGGACTGAGAGGCAGGGTAGGAGAAAATGGAACAGCAGAGATGAGTGTGCCAGATCTTGATGGAAAAGGTGTAATAACACCTTTGTGAACTATTATCAGCTAGGAAGATACTTCTAGACGATAGGTATTTTTAAATACATTTAGGCACATTTTATTTAAAATAAAGGCATCCTACATGAGACACTTTGTCTTGTTTGCTAGTCTATCTCAAAGTGGTGATATAAATAGTATTTCACAATGGTTGTTTTGATAGAGCTGTATCAATGGTATTCCTGCCACTCACACCATCCATGCACTTAAGGACCAACAGGGTGCATTAAACTTTTTGACAAGCCTCTATGACAAGTACAGTTGGTTGAGGTCCAATACCCTGCTGGAGATGATATGTAACTATAAAGTCAGTTCTAGCTGCTGCTGTTGAACATTCAGTCCCTGCATCAGGGCTTGTCTGCCTCGAAGTACATAATGACAGAAGTTGTTCTCAGTACATTCCTATGAGATGGAGGCATGCAGCCAAATAATTATCTAGGCCCCAAATGGTGACTGTTGTACCTAGACATAAAGTTTCCATGTAGCCCTTGTCTTACCTATTATCAGTGTAATTTTTCTGATGATAATGTATAAAAACTGTTTTAAATTTTGAATAATGTGAGAGTTGTTATATAGTTTTTCTATAAGGATTGTTATAGAGTAATAATAAGTTTAAAATCACAGTCCAAAACCTCCTGCCCTTTCTGCAGGGTAATGCTTGCATCTGCATAAAGCAGATTTTTAAATGCCATTGAAATATATTGATGGTATTTTAGAATCTCCTTATGGAGGTGTAAAATAGTAGATAAGAGGAGGGAATGAGATCCCTGCTGTAGTCCACTAGTCCTGAGAAGCTCTGCTTATTCCTTTGCTGCTGTTGTCACATGTTCACAGTGGGAAATCCTGCCCCAGTTTCCCTGAAATTCACATTTGAATTTCCCACAGGTAAGTCTGGAGTGCCTTTGGGGTCTGACTGCCCTTGCAGAGTGGGTTTTTAATGTGATTTTGTAGTGTAAGTGCTCAGGAGTTTTGCAGCAAAACTTTGTGATATTTAGCTTAGTAAACAAAGGAACCCAACCCCCTTTTATCTATTATTTAGAAATATGAAGGATACTTCTGACATTATAGATCTGGCTAATATCTCTTTAAGCAACATGTCCCATAATTTTAAATAGTTTTCATGTTGCTGTATGAAATAATTTTAAAATGAAATCAAGAGCAACAATTATGCCAATTATTTTAATCAGATGTTGTTAATGCCTTTAAAATTTTATATTTTGATAATAAAATTAAATTCCTTTTTATGAAAAGTGAATTGCAAGTTCCATTAAGAAGTCTTATTTCTGGGGGGACTGGAAATTACTGTGAACCCCTCTGAATTATTTTAGACAACCTCTATTCAGAGACAAAGTTCAGGAATTAAAGAACGAAATTCACCTATCTTTTATAAGTATTACCTTTTTTTTATCATTTGCAAACATAAATTTCAGTTATAATAAAAATAATTTTTGACAGCTGTCAGAACTAACTTGTATCTTGCAAAATATGAAAATAATGGATAACTTAGTGACGGAAGTTTCTGTGCCCCAGGGGACTGTGCTGTACAGTGTAGATAGAAGGGATTAGAAAAATTGATATATCTTTGATTTTTCACAGGAAGGTATAGCAGATGTTAAGACCTTTGAAAAGTCTAATCTCATATTTTATTTATAAGGTGTGCAGAGTTCAGTGGAGGTGGTGGAATTATTTGAGATTAACCTTTCCAAATTTGATTCCTTTCTGTTTGTAAACCACTGCTGGACAGCTTGGTTGTTCTTAAAATAAATTTTCCATCTATTATTGGAATTGTTCAACACAGATCTTTGAAAGCAACCTACAGGAATTGGGTGCCAAACTCTCATTTAATTCAGAGACTTGAGCATCTTACTATTTTAGTATCCTCTAAAATTTCCAACCCTTGTGTAAGCTTTTGAGAATCATGGGTTAGTGTCTGCTTATTTTGAGTGTTTTCTGTTCACAATGGTTATCTTGGTAGGACACAATATTTTTATAGTAATAAATAATAAGAGAAGACTTCTTTTTTCAATTTTGAAAGAAGAAAATTTATAGATCTTGCCTGAGGGTTTGTACAAAGTGTCAGGATTTTTCTTGAGTTAAAAGGGTCAAAGGAAATTCTTGCATTTTAAGAATTGATAAGTTAGTGATTTCTTTCTTCTGATTTCTCTCCAAGAGATTTTGAATGATGTTGAATTTTAAGGGGATCCATTTGTCTATGTATGGCTTATATCTGCCAACTGTAGTACCAGGAAGTATTACATGTTCTCTCATTTCTGCTTCTTCCTACTTGAACTAGTGACTGTTTTTTCTTGTTGTGTTGCTGCATCAGTGTGAAAGAACATGTAACTCAGCAGTGTCTGCAAGTGAAGATAAAGGATCCTTTTATGTGATATTTGATGACAAAAATTGCAGATTCTCTAATCAAAACAGTAGATGGCTGAATTTTCAATGTGTGTGTTTTGTACTAAGTTTTTGCTTTTATGCAGTCTGTTGCTGTGATAGAGTAGTTTGTGTTTTGGGTTCTGGGTGCAACATGCATCCCTGTAGGAGCTCCAGCTGGGCAAAAAATTTGCTGCTACACATGAATAAAAATTACAAAAGCTGTTATAAAAAGAAATAAAATGAGTTTTTGTTACGTAATTGTTGTTTTTCCTCCAACTTTCTTTTGGATAAATTTCTAATATTTACAAATCAAAAATGCATATTAACAGCTCCTGATTAGCATCTATTTTGTGTTTATGATGGTTTTATTGAGAATAATAAGAAAAAATTTAAGGGTTTTGTATTCTCGTCGTTGATTTTATTCACTTTGTTTTTTTCTTCTCAAGGGCAGATAGAAGGGAAAATTTGCTTGAGTAAGACATTCAGAAAACCTCTAGAACACCATTCAAGAACTTTCATGCCTTCCCCAGATGTGTGCTTTGCACTCTGAAGCAGGGCACTGTAGATCACTACATTCATCCAAAGTTTGTAAAGCAGCTTCCCTAATTTTTATATATTTATATATATATATATAAAATATAATTTATATTTTATTATGCATGGCTTTTGAAAGAAACATTGATGACCCAAACATGTTTCTCTTAAATTTATATACGATTTTGTATAGTTCTTGAATAACTGAAATTGTATTACTATGTTTATAGTTGGTCTGAAAGATGGATAGATAAGACATGTAATACTGGTTCTGATAATCAGTGTAGAGTGAGACAACAAACCTTGCTATTTTTTTGTCACATGCTGTAGTGTTAACTCTTTAATACTCTGCAGTTAGAAAAACCCTTTCCCCTTTTTTGCCAATACTTCCACATGGCCTGTCTCAAGATGGAGAATTAAGAGCAGTTGTATTTCACCCCTGAACCAGCTTCTTAAGCCTATTTGCAGCATAGGAGGGTTCAAGAAAGGAGTTCAAGTTCAGTTTCCCTGGTTTGATCCACGGCCATTTAAAGCTACAGTTGCAGTGTCTGAGATACTTTAACTGATTTTCTGCCTATTGTGGGTCTGAAGGGAACAGCCAGGTTACTTAACCCATAGGTTTCTTTAGGATTCTCGTTTGTTTTTGTCAAAGGAAGCACAGACAGATTTACAGGAGTCAATGGGAAGCTTTTTGTCAAATGAAATGTATTTTCTCCTGGTGTTCACTAGGATAACAGGATATAAACAGAAAAAGGTGCTGGGGACCTGAAGTAAGTGTGGCCATACACTGATTTCTTGCTACAATTAGTTCTTTCAGGATTATTATATATTTTTTTACTCTGAGCCTGTAAATGACAGTGGCTGCTGACCACAGAGGTGTGTCCTTGTAGTAAAATACCTCCTGTCTGTCACACAGATCTGGGTTGAGGTCTTAGTCCAGTTCTCCACTTCCTTTTCCACCCCTTTGCAATTCTTGTCTTGAGCTGTGTGAAGAATCTTGTGTGTTTGTGCTTAGCCACTTTGAGTCCAGGAAAAAAAAAATGGATTTGAGGATTTTTTTCAGGAGGAGTAGTGTGTTCTAAACATTCAGGCAAGATCCATTCCCCTTTTTTACAATAGAGAATAATTGCAGAGCTTGTAGGTAGAGGAGGGCATAGAGTTCTTTCTTTATCACAGTTACTCTTGGTTTAAGTAATCATGGCAATACAATTTTAAGACTGCACCATTTTGGGTGGAAGTAAACAAACCAAAACAAACTTAGCTTTCTGATCTTACTCTGGGAGAGTGTATGGTGCTGGTATTTCAAGGTCTGTCACAATTTACACTGAGGAATAAAGATCTGAGCAAGATTACAGTCTGACTTGACACATTAAATATAAAATAGGTTGGGGTTTTTTTTCCCTTTTAAACACATCAGGAACAGCAGGGCATCATAAAGAATAGAAAACATAAAATTAAATTCTTGAGAAATTGAATCCAGTGGAAGAGCATGAAAAATTCAGTTTTCCTTCATTGAAGAAAGTGCGAACACGTTGAAGTATAGATTGTTAAACTGTTACACAAATGATCCCAAAGACCAGTAGGTGGAAAGGTAAGAAAAACATCAATATTAAAGTTATTTAAGATTTGTTCTTCTCTGAGCAGTGATACGCAAAGAAAAAAACTGAAGAACAGAATTATGAGAGGAAGATGATATTTCATTTCCCATGATGATGAGTAGGCAAGCAGGACACATTCTGATGCAAACAGAAAGGAGTGGTGTCAGACTTGAGGGGATGCTCTTTGCTCTGAGGCCTTGCGGGTGCCGGCAGGGCTCAAGGAGCCTCAGAAAGGAAACAGCATAGCCGAAGCTTTTGGTGGTGCATGCAAAGAGGGTTTATTCAAACAGTCCCGGGGTTTTAAAGCCCTGGGGCGGGCCCAGGGAGCAGAGCTATCATTGGGTGAAGTTCCGGGTGTAGGGGAGTGGTTTGGGGGCCCGGGTAGCCAATGGGAGAGGGGGAGGATCCATACCCAGCAGGAACCAGGGATTGGGGGAAGGCTGGGGAAGGATGGGGGAGGCGGCCAATAGGGTTAGGGGAAGGGCGGAGCTGCTCTCAGGGGAGCAGGGAAGTCTGGCAGGGTCCCAGCAAACCACGTGGTCGCTGCCGGTGGGCTGCCTTACAGAGCTTAAGGGGACACTTATTACTATTAAACACAAGAGGTAAACAGTTCTTTGCTTCTTTGGTCCTGGAATGGTTTCTGTGGTGATGATTTCAGTTCTAGGGATGTATTTTTCCATTTATCCTAGGTGTCTCTGTTCCCCACAGAGTGGGTAGAAGGGAGAGGGGGAGGAAATCATGTTGAGGGGATGGGGTAAGAAGTGGTGGAAGGAGAGGCCTTGAGTGTTACTTGGGAACCTGGTTTGTGGGACACTGCAGTACAATTGCTTGGCTTTTAAAGGGAGCCATAAGGGGCTTATTAAGCAGAGGCAATAGCTCTAAGTGGCCTGAAGGTGAGCTTATGCCTTTTGGAAGAAGCAGAAAAGGCTAAGGGGTATGGCGACAGGACATGTCCAATTCTTGGACAATGGAATATGAGACTAGGCCAGCCCAGAAGTAACCCCAGGGACTGAGCAGAGTTCTGTGCCTACCAATTTAACTGTTATCATTGTAATTCAGAAAAAGAAACCACATGTAGTTTTGCCAGACTGTAAAGTATGCTCAGCTTTTATTGGTAACTCTTGCTGGTGTAAAAGAACCAAGACAGAACCAATTTTAAACCCTGTAACTGCAGAAGGCTTGTCTCATAGGCTCTTTCTACCCTGGAATTCAAACATATGCAAATGGTTTATTTTGTTAAAGCTATTGCCTTGCAAAATTATAAAGCAGAAAAAAGAGATGTTTATCTGTATCTGAAAAGTTATGTATATGTTTGCAAACAAAGGTGCTCTTTAGGGGGTTAAATATGTAACTGTAAACTTATACGTGAGAAAATTCCATAAGTATTTATGTAAACAAGTAAATAGTGAATGCATAGAATATATTTTTGTTCTATATATAAACACCATGAAGTTGTAGTAGGATATTAGTAAGACAGATTTCTAGCAAGAAATTCTGAGAAAAAAAACCAAAACAAAAAACAAACAAACAAAAAACCAAACAAAAACAAACAAAAAAACCCATTTCCTAAGAGGTTACAGATAATTTTGGACAAGTTTTATTAAGAATTATGTACTGCAGAGAAATACAAAACCCAAACCAGCAATTAATATAGTTAAAATATCTAAAATATCTGTCAACTTGTTTAGAAGTATGAGGAAAAAAATTTTAGTTACATCATAAATTATTATGTGGATGCTTGTGAAAGGATAAGATAAATAAAGTAGCAGACAGAGGTGTCCCTGTATCTTTATTTTACAGGACACTGAAAGAAATTTGAACTGCTGCACTGATAGGTTTGTTTGCTATGATCTTTCATGGGTGAGGCCTCCTCTCTTGGAAGGAAGTAAGGATTCTTATAATAGCCAAAAAGGAGAGAGCTTGACAAACTGCTTATGATACAATGAATGAATTCTGCAGAAGAACTTTGGCAGTGTGCAGTCAGATGAACTAGAAAGGACAGTAGATGGATACATACACCTGGATCATCTGGGAATTACTGTTGTCCAACTGTTTGCAAATGCTATTATGAGAGTCTTGGGCCTGCTGTTTAAAACACATGAGGCAGTTTTTTTTACTTGATGCAGAGTGGCTAATTTTTTGGATAAAGAACAATATATGTAGAGCATATTAGGCAGGCACAAGCTTTAGAAATACATTTGACAATGAGGATGTGAACGTATGCTGTCAGATATCTTGTTTATGGATGAAATGTGGTTGAATGCCTTTAAGAAGCCTATAAGAAATGAATAATAATAGCAGTCTTGAGCGGAATAGCAATAACGCATTGATTTGTGGTTTTGTTTATTGGAATGTTTTAAGAGTGCTCCTCTGTCGTGTTGCATTACTCAAATCTGAGAAGTAACATCACTTCTCTGTTCAGTAATATGGATTCTCTTTAAGTGTTTAGTAAAAACAGAAGTTTACCAGCTCCTGGTTTTCTTTCATGTTTATAATGTTGTTTGATACTTTTACTATTTTAATACATTTTTCATAACTGAGACGTTTTTGTTCCTATTAACTTGTGTTTCATACTCTTACTATTCATGACTTCCACCACTGAATTCTGATATGTTTCACACGTTTTTCGTTGTGTTGAATTTTGGATGGTTTGAAAAGAGGGAGTCATAACCTTCATTCTTCGTGTGATTAGACACATACCTGTCTTTTTGGTAAGGTAACAATTCTGAAATACACCTTGCTCTGAAATTGCTTTGTTGCGTTGTGGTTGATAAAGGCTGGAGAATGAACTCCACCTCAGATCTTGAACTGTCAAGGTGCTTTTACAGCTCTAACTAACTCATGATACTTTTGTGAGAAAATCAGGTGAATGTCATCAAAATTGTACCTTTAAGGATATTATGTGAACTGATTGTGTGCAGAAATAGAGTCTTAGATGGGATCAGCTTCCATTTCCGAGTCCAATAGACCAAAACTCTTTTAACCTTCCTGTGTGCTTTTACAGACATCAGACAGCAATAAGTGCATTAATTCAGTGTATCAGGTGTTCCCTGACTGTAAGGTAAAGACTGTAACTATTATGATGCCTGAACTGGTCAGACAGTTGGACTAGATGATCATAGTAGACCCCTTCCAACAGAGCTATTCTAGTCTGTTATATTAATATCAGAAGGGTCTAGGCAATAAATCCTGTGTTAGAGACCCTAAAACTGCGCATTGCTGAATTTTACAGGTCTCTTGAGGTACCAAGCAAAGTTGGTGGGCCTTTCAGTTTCCATTTTGAACTTTCTGAAAAGAGCCTGCAAAAAATTACATACGATTTTTATGAATGAAACATAAAAATGTGTATCTAAAATATAAAAGAGATGAATTGTGACTGTGGTCAGTGCAAGACTAAAAAATTATTACCCAAGGTATCATTCTCAGTTGAATATTCCCATAATGTCAGAAGAGGGTTTTTTCCCCCCTATTTATATTCTCTGTTCCCATGGGAATGTGTGGTTTTGACCTTGTGGAAGACTTGTTGTGTAAGTTATCCCACAATATTAATAACTTATTCCTCCCTCCCCATTTATATCAATCTTTTATCCTTCAATAGACCTTTCAGAGGAAATTTTGTCTAAAAAGACAAGAAAATGAACAGCACTGCGTTTTTTTAACCTTTAAGCACAATGTAATGTAAAGGTCAATGTATTTGTCAATGTAAAACTTAAATATAAAAGCAATAACTGAGTTTCCTGGCTGCTGCAGCTTATGGTTCTTTATTATGCTCATAATCCTTGATAACTAACATCCATTTTGTTATAAATGCCATAAAATTAAAAATGGATTGTACTAAAAAACACAAGGTTATTTTAAAATGCAGTATTTAACTTCTCTTCGTTTTTTTATGTCTTCTATTTTAATGATATATGGCAGATAAAATTGTCAGTCTTCCTTAATTGTTGTATATATTTCTTCCAAAAAATTCCAAGTTCTATTTAATTGCTTTAATCACTTGGTAATTAAATTATTTCAGAAAAAGTATTTGTACTTAAATTGCAGTAGCATTTCTTTTCTCATTCTGTGATCTTGAACTTGCAGGTGGCTCTAGTAATATTTAAAGTGGATGGAGGGGCAGTTTTTACTTGGGGACACTAGAAAACAGAAAGCATTATGGCAAAGCCTTTGAGTTTTAATTCCTTCCTGTACTACGTGTGGCCACCAGCTAAAAAGTGTTAGAACCACTAGTAAGTGGATGCAATTTGAATTAAGTGTTCCAATTTAATAGTAATTTAATAGGGACTGTCTCATCTATAAAGTGGTTTGAAAGCATGTAAACAAAAAGTTGGAAATAGCTGGCTCTTTAAATATAGAATAATTAAGGTAGAAAGGACCTCCAAAATGAACTGTTTCTTCAACCGTAGTTTGCAAAATGTATTTCAGACCAAGAAAACAATGTTCCATGCCAGTCAAATCTCCCAGCCAAAGCACCTGTTAAAATAAAATAGTTACAATAAAACGTATGTCTTGTAAGTCACTTTCCATTAGGAATGCCTAATAACTTGAGTAGAGGATATCAGCGTTCTGTGCTGTCTGGGTCTCAGGCCAGCGCTCAGAGCACCTGGAGGTACCGTGACTGATAGAAAACTTTCTCTGCACTGCTGCCCCTGCTGCCAGCTTGTGTGTCCAGCCACAAGGTGCACAGCAAATCTGTGCTAGCACGATTCCTGTGCAAATAATAGCCCAGACATGGAAGAGAGACTAGTGGGCAGTTTTGCCAATCTGTTTTATCCTATCTTTTCCCTTTTGCAAAGCTTCAGCTAGTTAGTTGGGTTTTTTGTTTGTTTTTATCTTTCCTAATAATCTCTTTACCTTTAATAAAAGGATGCATTTTCATACTTGTGGAAAAAAAGTTTAGTGAAATAAACAGCACGAAAATCCCATTTCATAAGACAAGAATAAATTGTTTTATTGATGTTATGACGTAGGAGCCTGACAAGGTTTGTAAGCATTTTTACTGGAAACAGTTTTTGTGCCTTAAGGAATAGGAATTGGGGGAGCAGGAGAAGGTGACCAAGCAGAACTTGCTCTCCACTTCTGCGTTTCTCACCACTCACAATGTATCTCTGATTGATGCCTAGCTATGAGTAAGGGAGCTGACCACTTCTCCCTACTGTTTTTGAGCATGGTAGGATGTAGTGACAAATCAGAGCTATAAGGTTCACATTCAAGAAGTAGTAGCTGAGAATTTTACTGGTAGCTTCTTGGAAGGAAAAAGTTCATGCTAAATCCAAGAAGTACAGGGCTAAGATACAACAGTTTAAGGACAAGAGCCCTTGCTTGATTCAGCTGTGACAGGAAAGGTTCGAGCAGTGACATGAGGCCCAGTCAGGAGAGATTTGCATGCTGGAGTCTTTCTTATGAAGTTGATTGGTTTGGTTTTGTGTGTCTTGTGGAGGGTTTATTTTTAAACATTTTTGTCTTAATTCTATGTGGATTTTATTTATGAATTAGGGTTCTAAAGGTAAAAATGTTAATTAGGCAGAACACTTGTAGAACTTTTTAAAATGATTTGCCTATCTTGTGTGCTAAACTTAGGTCTTGTATCTTAGGATTTTATTGAGAGAGATAAATGTTCTGCCTGCATAAAGCACACCGCCTGCTGTGGTGATAAATATTACAGGAAGCTACAACTAAGTGACTACAGCACTTTCTAGTCTATACCTTTCTCTTTCAGCTAAATTCAATTTAAACTTATTATAAACATTCTATCACAGGGTGGGGAAAAAAGTTGAATATGATAATTGAATATTATTTATATTATCATATTAATCATTAATATAATATGATTATATCAACTGAATATAAAATATTTGCATTTTATATTAATATCAAATAAGTATGGTACTATCAATTCAATGATTGATGTTATCATATTCAGTATGATTGAATGCAGCAATTTCTGGTAGATTCTTATGTTCTGATTTTTTTACATGAGTTGAATTCTTCCAGTGCTTGGGTTTCGCTGACATTAGTCTGTCCTCAGACTTGTTGTCAAATGAAACTGTCTTTAAATATGTGATGCTGCTATGCCTACAGTGTGTTGGAGGAAGGTCCACTTTTGTGGTTTCAGTAAATCCAAGCATAACTTTTCAGTCTGACTTTTGTTTTCAAACTTTCTTTCAAATGTGTTAATCCTAACTGATGCTGTTTTTTATGATTATTCAACAGTTTTAAAATATCCATTCAGAGTCTAAAACTGCAGTGGTTTGTTAGGTGTGTACTGCATGTATTGAGATGTGTGTCTGGTTTTAGTTAACAGGCATTTGGTAAGAATAACTGTAAGTATAGATCTCTGTGCAGGGGTGAGAGAATTTGAGAACATACCATTTAGTTATACCCAAGTTGTTATCCGGGCTGGCAAAGTTAATCATCAGGAGAGATTGGCAAGTGAAAACTTGGAAGATATACATGGAAAAGGCTTCACAGTGTTACAGCAAAATTTCTTGAGAAGGAGGACTAGGGCATTCCCCTCTGTGGCACAGTTTTGTCTTTTTGTTAAGAATCTTGAAAAGATGGTGAACAGTTTGGTGAACTGTTTATAGTGTGGTGTACACTGTTTACTGCATTGTGGGAAGAATATTAACAAGAAAGCTGGCAGGCTGAGGTCAGAATCCCCAGAACAACCAACCTAATCCTGTCTCTGGCCATGCCATAAAGACTCTATTGACATTTGACAAGACTGTAACATCTGTCTCTGCTGTCCAGATAAGAAGTGTCCCCTGCCCTTTTATCAAAACCTGTTTGGCAACATTCTCTTGTTCCGCCTTCCCTTGTGTTCAAGAATAATGGATTAGCTCTAGATACCTGCTCTCCCCGTAATTAACATAAAGTAATCCGTTAGTTAGCATGATCCATCCCCCGTTTAGCATAGCCTGGCCTCTTAATTATAATGTTCCACCTACTAACCCTATATACAGCAAAACATGCTTTTAATAAATGTTTTTTGTTTTTATCCCAAAATGGAGAGTGTGTGTTACACTGCATTATCAAATGCTGATGAATTGTCTGGAGACAATACAAAGAATGTCTATTAAAGCATAGATCATGTGAAATTCAATGCAGGGATTCCAGCAGACTGGAGAAATGATCTGGCAGAAACACTGTGAACTAAGCAAAATGCCTAGAGTCTTGTCGCTGAGGAGGAGTAACCTCTTGCACTGGTGATTGTCAGGAAAGCAGCTTGGCAGAAAACCCTGGTGTTCCTGTTCACACCAAGGTGAGCATGAGCCAGCAATGTGCCTATGTACTAAAGAGAGAAGGGTTAGCAGCCTCCTGGGCAGAACTAGGAAGAATGTTGTCAACAGGTTGAGGAAGGTGATCCCTCTTCTCCAGAAAACACTGATGAAATGCATCTGGAGTGCTGGCACCACTGCTGGGCTCTACAAACATGGAGAGACTGGTGTGGGTCCAATGAATGTGTTGAATGTGTTGAAGGGATTGGTGAATCAGATTTATTGGGGGAAGGCAGTGGGCTGGGACTGCTTAGCCAGGGGAAGAGAAGGCTTTAAGGGGTCTTATCAATGTATATATATGTTAAAACAGGTAAGTAAAGAAGATATCATTATTCAGTACAGCTGAAAAATATATATAAATGTTACAAGTAAATTAATGACTGGTATTAAAATTGAACCACAAAGCTCAGAAAGTTCTGCTCTTGGCTCTGTCACAAGCTTCTAAAGATGAAACTAATTCAGTTGTCTTCTCTGAGCTTTATTTATTGCTCTATATAAATGAGAAAAGTAAGAGTCTTGTCTTATGATTATGGTAAAGCTTTCTTCCCTAATAATGCTCATTAAGCATCAAGGACCATTACATTTACCATGGAGGAGAAAAATCACAATAGTATTTCCCTAATTTGCTAGTGAAGAGAAGTAGGATTTGCTACTGGCAGCATTACCTGTAGAATCAGGTGGAACTCTGTGCTGATAGTAACACCATTAACATTTGGAGGACATAATATGGTGCTCTCAGCCCTGGGCTATGTATTTATTTGTACTGAGTGACTTCAGGTGTGACACTGCGGAAGTTTTAAGGTATGTTAGTCAACCCGTATTTCTCCTAGTAGAGGAAAGCATGTAGGAAAAAGCCAAAGTTCCCTCTGACAAAAACTTCTGTAACATTCACTTATTCTGAGTGAAATGGGGAAAAGACGGGACAGGATGGTGTGGCATGTGCTTTTTTAGAATCCTTCTGTGATTATCCCTGAATATGGTTTAAACTGTTCTTATGTTTAGAAAAGGATCATTAAAGTGCCACTTTCACCTCCTGAGTGCAAGGCTTAAGTTAGTGCCTGCTTAAATTTAATCTAAATATGGGCAATGAGACTGGAGGAAGATAGATTTAAAACCAAAACACCCTCCACAGCCTTTCCAAACCCTCAAATGCCAAACAAACAAAAAAAAAACCAACAGAAAAGGCAGCAGATTATCTTTCTGGGGTGCCTAAAAAATAATCGTTCTTGACAATATTTGATGGAAATTTTATTTAGTAGTGCATGTTGATGTTTGGGGATTTTGTTTGCAGATTGTTCAAGAAACAGTTTAGTAGTTTTTGAACATATTTGGGTTCTAAATAACTTAGTGGTGAACAAATTACATAAACTATATTTATTTGACACCTTCTTTGTGTCTGGCACCAGCCTTGTGTGAAGACACTTAACAGGAGTAAAATGTTCAATCCAGGCCTTTTTGCAATAAAAATTCTAAAGAGAAGAGTAGTTCCCTTACATGTTAACATTTTTTTCATCATGTATTATCTTGTATTTCCAGGAAGCAGTCTAAATCAAAGTAATTGAATTTAAAACTAGAGCAAGATAGTTAGCTTATGTAAATACATATTTTTTGAATTTAACACTGCTCTACATTGGGTAATAATTTTGATTATCTTATGATTGAAAGAAACAAGAGTTCAGAATCCAGTGTGTACAGCATGAAAGTTTTTCCATCCAATGCAGAGGACTATTTGAGCAGAAGCTCAAAATCACAGGATTGATTTTAGTTGTACTAAAAATGTGTTTTCATGTTGTGTATATTTTCAAAAAGTATATTTTATCTTTGGTATATAGAAAACTGTTGGCATTTCCTTGTGTGTTTATATTCTTTAGTGGGAAATAATAGTAAGTGCTCTTTGGTTTAGCAGCCCAGGTCAGATTGCTGCTGGTGATACATGTTTTTTAAAGCTAGGCCATGTGAACATCAGGTTAGGGAATGGAAGGGTTTCTGCAGCTCTTTTAATCATGTTACTCTATCATTTTAATTTCTGAGTTATTCTCTAGAAAGTTAAAAATGTATCTTCCTCTGTGGTCAGATTGATTGAAATGCAACATTACTGTTTTACTATTGCTACTACTGGCCCTAGGAATTTTTAAGATGTTAAACAGAAGGGCATGGAAAATACCAAGCTAAACAAAACTCTGCTGTTACACTGTAGAATATTCACATATATTATCTCCCTTATTTACTCAGTCCTGATCCAGTTTTTTTATCTCATTGCATCACTATTACATGCAGTGTGTATTACTCTTCACTTTCTCTGTAATACAATGCAAACAACTTTATTTTCCATAAGGCTTGCTTTTATTCAAACAAATATGAGTGTGAGAAGGTAGGACAGCAAATGTTTCCATTTAATATAAAAAGTCTCACTGTGGGTTATTTACATTAAGTAATGATGACCTGAAATCAAATTCAGAGTCCCTTGGAACTCAAGATTCCAAGGTAGTATGACTCTGAAATGGCTACTGAAATCTTTCAGAAATTAAACATAAACTACTGTAATGGGCTATCAAAACTGTCAGGCTGGCTCAGTGAAATGAGTGATCTGTTTAAATCTGATTGCTTTCAAAAGCTCCATGTAACCGGAATAATTCCATCCAAATGGCCACAAGTGACTCCTGTATCCAGTTATCAAAATCATCCTTCACAAAAGCTATCAAGTGCTGAATTGTGTTTTGAAATCGTGCTGTAAAGTGGTAAAATTATTACCCTTAAAGAGGACTTTGTACATAGATTAATAAACATTTCTCCTACTTAGGAAAGCAAAAGGAAGCAATTCCATTTTTAGCTCATGCATACACTAGAAGTTTTTGTCGACATGTTTCCAACAACACTGTAAAGCGTGCAAGCACAAAAGGTGAGGATTTAAAATTTAGCAAAGCCTGACAGATTGTCAGTGCTCACAAAGCTCCCCTTGTAGGAAATCACTGATTAGGTAAAATTAATTAGTGTAATTCTGATCAGTGATTATCGCTTGGTAATAGTTTAAGTGGAATTGATAATAAGCTACTCTTTGTATTGTTTTTAATATATGCTGCTGACTTTACTGTGTGCATTAAAAGTAGAGCTGAAAGGGTTTTTTTAGGGAGCCTCACTGCAAGCTCTTATCTCTTCGGAAATAAAATAAAGGCAAGACAATCTTATGAGAGGAAATATAATTAAAGTCACAGATGAAATTGAAGAGGGTGAAAAAACATGAGAACACCAAAGATTTATCTCTGCTTTAGAAACCAAAGCACTGAGTAATGAAACTGGAAAGTAGAGAGGGAAAAGACTCAGACCACTTTCTTTTTAGTTCATAGAAAACTGACTTTAAATTGTTCAATTCAATTGAAATTTCCATTTCTCAGGCCTTTTTGAGCTCTGCTGAGACTAGGCTTCTCTCATTTCCAGTTTTAGCAAAGAATAGCTTAGACATAGAAATATGAAGCTAGAAAAATGTGTTGTAGGTACTTCGGTTCTATGTTGCCAGCATTTTTAGACTATGAATGGGTTTTGTGGAAGCTTGCTCTTTCTCTTGTTGAAGTCAATACTGGTAGGAGAAAATGTTTTCACCTGGGGGGGAAAAAAACAAAGGCCTTTTTTTTTTCCTTTAAGAAGGAAGAATAAAGTTGGAAATGTAAATGAGTGTGTCCTGTTACAAACCAGGTGCTGAATGAAAAAGTCTAAAATATCTAGTTTTAAAATGCTCTTGTGGAGTGTTATGACTCTTTAAAAGGGAGATTACTCGTTCTTGTTTAATGTTTAGATTGTTTCAGGAAAATTAATGATAAAAAATGAACAGCTGTTTTTGGGGCACTATGAAAGAGATGGTACTTAGCCCTGAGAAGAATTCAGTAAAAGCATTTTTTCATTTTGGTGTCACAATGGGATGCATTTAAAGAAAGATTTTACTATACATCTATAGAAGAAGATGCTTTGTTGTCTCAATTTTCACTCAAAATTTGATTTTATGGAAGACAGAAAAACTTATTTCCCATACTTAAAAGCTAAGAGGAGCAGTTCAAAGTTATTCATAAACTTTTTGGTTTTTTTTCCTGTATTGAGACTTGAATGTTTACCAGGGCTAGCAGGTGAAGGTGAGCAAACTTCTCATCTTCCAATTTCTGCTTTTTTATTTTCTCAGCTAAGACAGAAAATAGTACACAGGTTGGGAACAGCTGGTGCCTTTCTATATGTATATGCCATGCACTGATTTTTCATACTCTTAAGTGTTTGGAATCCTTTAACCTTTGGTCTTCAGGGAATTACTCCTATATGATGACCTTAATCTTTCACCCTTCTTCAGATGCTTCAGTTAAATGACTCTAATCTAGTCTGCCTGTCAAATTTTTCTTTCCAGGATAATCTGGGGTGATAAAATGAATGATATTTTTAATAAGTACATGATTCCTGGTGTTAAAAGAGTTCATAGTGTTGGATTGTGTGTTGTTAAGAGTTAATTAGTGTTGGGAAATAGTATGAATTATCAAGTCTTTTAAATGCCATCAACACCAGAGGAGAGGGCAAAGCATTCATAAGTACTTGGAAGTGAATTTTCTCAGTCACATGAGTACCCTCAAGGAGTGTCATAGCTTGGCTTTGTGGGGAATTCTGCTGGTACTGGTGAAGCTTGATATGGTTTGGAGGTGACCCCATAGGATATGAGACTGAAGTGTCCTTAAAGCCTTATGGATCAAATTCTGGCCAGGTGCATTTGGAAAACATCACTTGGCAAACATATGTTGGGGTTTTATGTTGTTGAAGCAGAGATCAGAGTAAGCAGTAAATATTTATTATAAATTCTAACAAGGGATTTGGCTGTGATGTTTGTCAACTACCTAAGGGTCTGGTTGGAATAAAGGCTTTTATTCACCTTATGCACACACTCTTTAATGTTTTTATTAGCTGCTAAAGCCTTCCTCAGACTTCAGAGCAGAATTGGTGTCAGACTGCATTTACTGATATTTATATATGTCTAAAGAATATATCCAATGTTGGTATTTTAGAACTTGGCCGTACTGTATGTCTTACATTTACTACTAGCAAGAATTTTGCTTTTAGGAGCCTTGCTGCTTCTCTCCAATGTATTTCAGTGGATAACAATTGGTATTTTATAGTGCAAGTTAGATCTCATGGATAAATCACACCTTGAGACTTCATTGGCTCTCTAATCATTGATTAAACCAGGCTGAAGGATGGTTAACCTTTTTAAAACTTTATAGTTTGCCTTTTGGCATTTAGATAAATATTTATTCCACTTTTTAGAAAAAAACAGAACCAGAACATTTTATGGAAGACATTTCCTAGGATATCTGTCTTGTGTTCTATGTATAAATTCTGAGTTATATAGCTAAGATCTCTTCCCTTGGAAAAACTGTCATCAAGAGAAGGGTATTTTAGTCAAAATTTTTTTAGTAGATCACATGAAGAAAATGTTTATTTGTTTTAAGCGAGTTTGATTTGTTGCAGTAAATAAATATGAACAGAAAACACTGACAAAAAAAGAAAATTCCAGCAGTTTTATATGGCAACAGCTGTTACTTATTGAAATAGGAGAAATTAAATGAAAAAAAATGCAATGTATTAAATTACCCTCATCTGCTGGGATGTCATGAGGAAATATGCTGGTGTGAAAAATAAAGCAGATAAAACTTGAAGTTCAAGCCTAAAATTAGATTTTCATAAGTATCTGTAGTGAAAAACCATCAGACTTGAAAATATCTGTTGTTTGCTTTAGAATGAAATCTGATGCTAGAAACAAAAATGTTTCCTGTGACCAATATATGACAGGTTTTTTTTCTTCTTCTGTGAATCAGCCATATTTTACAATAGCATAGCAACTAAGTTGATTCTTGAGTCCCAAACTTTAATAATGTTTTGTTTGCAAATATTCCAAATTTCTCTGGATTTTTTTTTTTAAATACAAGTTATGACAGTTTGTCCTCTTATTTGCATGAAATCATTCTGTACCTTTTACAGGGAAAAATTTCTTTTCTTGTAGGAAAAGGAAGCTGTATTACAGGACTTCTGTAAAAACTTGTGACATTGCCATTTTTGGATAACTGGATAATCAATCTGGAACCAGTGGATTCATAGACATGTCAAAGTTGAGGTAATTAGCCTTGGGAGAAAGACAGGGAGAGGTTCTTGGAGCACCCCAGTCACAGCATGAGCCTTGCTGAAGTGTCTATGGACACTGTGAATGGTGTTGCTGTGCCAGTGAGAAAAGATTTAGGGTGCTGCTTGGGTGCTTTCCGGAGCAAATTGGTCATATTTTTGTGTGTAGATGTTTGAAGAACAGATCTGTTACTTCTGTGGTGTATCCAGTGAGATGAGAGTCTAAGCAACATGGTCTAGTAGAAAGTGTTCCTGCTGGTGGCAGAGGGGTTGGAACCAGATGATCTTCAAGGTCCTTTCCAACCCAAGCCTTTCTATGATTCTGTGATGTTTCCTGTTCTCAGTTTTGTGCAGCCATTAACTATGTATTTTAAGAAATCTTTAAATCTGTGCCTTGGGCCAACTGAGTATAAACTTAGCAAAGATCTGTATGAAACATTGCATGATATACATATCCTCTCTCTTACTGCTTTGTGCTGTGTCATATCAGTAGATACTTGAGTGGTGGTGCTGAAAAATATGGGAAAGTGGTCAATAAGATGACAGAGCAGCTTATTTTTGATGCCTTATTCCTTAATGAGTTTCTTCTAGGTATGAACTTGTCTGGTATGATATCCTGGAAGTGAATTTTTTTTTTCCACCTAATCTGATCAGTTGCTATATAGAAACATGTTTCACCATGTTCTGAGTAATTGCCCTTGAACAAAAAGTTTGTCATAAAGGCTCAAATGTTTTGATTGATGTGTAGAGCACCTCTAAAAAACAGGCATGTTTTTTTAACTGTTCAGCTCCTGTTTGTCTGCCACTTTTAAACCTGAACTTAAAAGTGGTGGTGGTTGAGATGGCACTTTCAATGAATCAGCTTTGCTTATATGATCAGAAATTGTAGTTGTAAGTCAGCTGTGCAGTCATCACTTCCTCCTCTGGAAAAATACTTCAGCATGAAAACCCAAGACAGGTACTTTGAAACTAATGCCCTGAGTGATTGTCCTTACTGCATTCCATATGCTTGGTGTTGTTAGTTAAAATTTAAAAAAGAATTAAAAAAAATTATACTAAAACCTTTCCCTAGGCATTTGGTGGATATATCCTAGCAAATGCATACACTTTTTTTTTTTTTTCCTTAGTTTTCACTCTGTCTGCGTCTTGTTTTCTCACATTTTGAGGGGGAACTCTAAGGAGTAGAGGGTGATTTGTTTGGAGTTATTTTTTGTGTGTGGATTGTTGTTTGGTTGGTTTTGTTGTTTTGATTTTTTTTTCTTTTTTTGGTAACTGTAGAGCGTAAAGCTCAGTGGAGAATCCTGTTACTTGATCAGAGCATCTGTGTCTAACTCAGACAGACAATGACAATAACCATTAGAGAGTTCTGGAACATTTTTGACTCACCATAGAACTGCTACATCTTTGTTCTCTTTTTAACTCTGCATTTCCTGTAAAGGTATCTGGCATGTTGAAAAATAATAATAAAAAAGAAAAAATTTCCAGCTGCACTGAGATGAGTAATCATATGAACTTTTGCAAACATTATTCTAAAAACGGCATTCTAAACATACATACCTCTATGAAGAGCAACCTGACATTTATAACTATAATAAATAATGCAACAAAAGAATTTTCCAGGTTCATGTGCACCTTTCCGCATTCAGACTGTGCACTTTGCTAAATTATTTACCATATTTAGAATCCATCTCAGTGAATGAGATTTTGGAAACACAAAGCAAATATTAGCTGTTGAGTTATATGGGAATTTAATTTGTGTCAGAAGGAAGACGATGTTAATCTTGTGTGACTTGTTTTACAAAACAGTGAGGCAAACTACTTTCCATTTCTAGCAGTACAAACATATGCACTTGATCTAAGTTTTAGCAGGTAAGATATGCGTCTTTAGATATTTTTGCACTGAATTGGAATATCATGGTAATATTTCCATAGCAGGAGAGAAATGAGTGACTGATTCTCTAAGCCTTATACTAGGGACCACATATTAAATACTTTTAGGATAAAATTTCCAATTTATTTTTGTCGGTCTGTAAATTTTTATGAAAGGGTTTATTAATTGCATTTGAATAAATAGTTATATTATCAAGAATTATTGTTAATAAGTTTGCTATGTTGTCTTGCATTGGAGGCAATTACGAACTTGCTTCAGTATGACTAAAGTTAATGAGATACAGTGAACTATGTCATTATAGGTACTCTCTGTGTAGTTCTAATTTTTTATCTTTGTTTTGAAAAAAATCACAGTAGCTGGTGATTAAAAAGATGGCTCTGCTGTAGGATATGTAACTTGGAGGTCTCAATCAAGTCCTGGAGGGCACATATAAAAGCATGGATGTAGGTTATAGGAATTTTTGTGATACGTGAAATATTCAGCTATGGCTAATTATACTGTAAACATTCCAGAAACTGCTAAGACTTGTTGGTCAATTTCTTTTTTTTTTTTTACTATATGGATATGGTGCCATAAACTGTGAATTCAGCATTCATTCAAACAAGTCCTTTCCAAGGTAAATTAGTTCATGCTAAATTCTGCGTTGCCGTGATCAGAGCACAGAATCAACTAATGATGGTAAAAATATGTAGGTGTTATGGCAGTTATGTCATTCAAAAAAAGCGTTTTTCTTTCCAGGAAACTCACATCTAACTAATGTTTGAAGCAAGCTAATAATTTCAAGTGGGCAAGTTATGGTATTACCCATCTAATTTAAAAGTACTTTTCAACATTAATCTAGTAGTATTGCTCATAAATGAATTAAATTTTGACTGTGTCTTTAGTACTTCAGATGGTCTCAAGTATCTTGATTGGGTGTGCTTAAGCAGAGAGGTTGGACCAGATGACCCACTGTGGTCCCTTCTAACCTTACCCTTTCTGTTCATCTTTATTAAGCAATTAGCAATGTGGCTTCTGGATAATATAGCAAGTCTGCTAAACTTAACATACCATCTAATGATATAGAAACTGCTGATACCTACCAAGATGCAATTTAAGTTTCAAATTTTTTAATTTCTCTTTGGTAGCTAATAGAGACCGTTTCATTCATGATAACTTTTTAAAGACACTGACTTTTTACTTGAACTTTGCAGGGAGTTTGACTTGATGTTTATGGGTCCTTTCCAACATGAACTCCAGTGTGGCTCTAATAACCATGTATTTCAGATATTGAAAAGGTTCTTTATAATTCTTTGTAAGTCTGTCAGTATCCCTGGGGAAGACATAATTTGTAACAGAAACAACAGTAATGTTTCTCTTAGACCCGTGTCTTCTTGATAGTTAGTCTTTATAATGGAAGTATTAATGCAGGTTTGCTAAGGCTTAGTGTCAAGGATTAAAATTTAGTTGTGCAAATATTTCCTTCTTCATATTTCAGGGATTTGTAGGAAAAGACTGGCTTGCTGTCATGGGTTTCAGTGAAGAAAAAACACTGAGTTTTGGTAGTGAAGGGGGTGTGGGGGTGGAGGGGTTGGGCCCAGAGCAGTTTGGGTGGACACCTGGTGTTTCATCAAGGTCAAACCACCACAGTTTTTGGTGCTGTGACTCAGATAAGCAAGTTACACAGATTTGTTCTCAGAACGAACTGTTCTGGAAGTTAAACTAACTTAAGCCATAACCAGATTTTCAGCTGTTGCAACAGCATAACCTGAAGCAATTTATTTAAATCTGAAACTGGGGTCAAGACTTATGGAGCTGACTGCTGAATTTGGGCCTATGTAACCAAGCTACTGTACAACAAAGGGAACAGACCATATAATTTGCTTTGGGAGTGAATATTTAAAACACTCAAATTGTCTTGTTGCTGTGTGATAATACTGGGTCAATAAAACAAGTACTATTTGGTTAGGGACCATTGTGATTAAGAGGAGTGTGTGGAAATCCTGTTCTGCAGTAAGGAATGATTGCAAAATAGTTCTGTTGGTAATAGGTAAAAGTTAAGAAAAGACAACAAAACCCAAACAATTCCGTTGCTTTCCCTATACTGATCTGCTATTTTGAAATGGGATAAACTTGAAATTTCTTTAACTGATGAATATGTTTATTTTTAAAAATGAAATTTGGGGATCTGAAATTGTTTATATCAGAATTTAAAGCAGTCAGTTCATTACAGAAGATGTAGCACAGCACAATCATGTCCTGAGAGTTTTTGGTTTATTTTTGGGGGAATTAATCTTCTTCAGGAGCAGTTCAGATACTGCTGTGAAGGATGTGTCAGATTCTCAGTGTATGTGCCTGATAGCCATACACACTCTAAACAGGCAAACACACAAACAAACCAACATGATGATCAGTGTGTGAAATGTCAGTTTTAATTTCTTGATTGGCTTGCCAAACTCTTCTTTCCCAAGAAAGGATAGGAAGGGAAAAGCAACAGTTATTTTTGATGTGGCCCTAGGTAATTATATTCTTCTTCATCAGACAAGAATGTGTATGCTTGACTACACAATTCAGAAATTAAAAGCTCCTGCACTCATTTGAAAGACAAGTTTTCTTTTGGGGTTTGTGCCACCATTTAGAATAATTTTTGTCTCATTTTAGCTGTGCTCCTCTCTTGGGGAATTAAGGGAAATGCATTTTAAACTGTATTGAAGATATACCTGATCAAAAATACAGTAGTGCATTTTTTTAATGCAAAACTGAAAGGGATTTTCAGTGGTCTTTCAATTAAAATTTTCTTGTAATATAGTAACAATGGGACTGTGACCTTGGTCACCATCCCATAGGAGGGTGGGATAAGAGCTTGTTCATAAAAAAAGAGGAGGAAGGACTTCAACTTCCACTTCCCTTCCATCCTTAAGTTTGAGTGCCTTCTCTCTACCTGCAAGACACTGTAAGCATGCATGGGGGTCAGTTCTCTGCCCCTAAATTATCTTTATGGTGTGTAGCTTTTCCCCTGAGCGTGGCAGAGGACATAATTAAGTGGCTCTTATGTGATGCAGAGGTGATTCAACCCCTTTCAGTGGAAGATGAATGAGGACCAAATTTGTCAAACGCAGATACTTGACACTGAACTCAAATTTAGGAATTTAAATCAGAATTGCTTGGTTTTCTGGGCACTGAACTTACACCTACTGCAGCAGCTGTACATTTTGTGGGTGCTTACCTGACTGTTATGGTTGAACTCCAGTAGGTATATACTGGATGTGATCTTCTATGTATGATATACAACTTTGGCCAGTTCGGGTCAGCTCTTCTGGCCATTTTTCCTCCTGGTCTCTTGTGCATTTCCTCACTGTCAGAGTAGAGGAAATTGAAAAGTCCTGGATTCTGGGTAACAACCACTGAGCAACAGCTGAAACATCAGGTTGTTATACTAAATCCAAATCACATCACTGTACCAGTTACTAGAAAGAAAATCAACTCTCCCACCAAAAAGTAGGACACTGACTTCAAAATGGGGCTGATATGGTTAAAGTGTTAAATATGCATCTTCACAACCAATTCCTTAGCATTAAAGTTGGAAAATTCTGGCTAATGCTGTCTATGCAGTAAATTTTTCTGTTCTTCATTTTGTGTTTGCACAGCTCTGCTAATTAGGCAATTAACAAAAGAAACCATGGTAGTAAACTAAACTTCTCCAGCTCAGATATGCAGTACATAATTCCTGCTTCTCAGCTGGCTCATTTATTTCTGCTCCATTTTACTGACCAAATTCACATCAGATGTTTCTGAATAGTTTTTCTATTCTGAACTTGACAGAGAGGTTGAAGTTTTGTGCTGACTTGTTGAAGGCACAGCTTAAAATAAACTATGCGCTGATTGATTAACTGACAGGGAGAAGTTTTTCTCATTTGGCTAGAAATGCACTTGCCAGAAATCAGCCCTTTTTTTTTTTTTTTAAACAGCCATTTCTTTACTGAACATTTTATTCCACTTGAATGTTAAAATTTGTTTCTGAACCATTATACAGAGAATTAGCTTAGTACTGCTTTCCCCATATTAAAATACTGCATGTACAGAAGTGCTTGAAGTGACTGTTTATGAATATATGTTCAGAGCTGCATATTCTATATAGAATTTGAAGTCAGATTCAGATATGTGTAGAATAAAGCTTTTTTCTGTCATGGTCTTATCATTTATCTGTCTCACCACATAGAAAGCTTTGCAAATAAGATAATTTTGCAGCAGTCTACAGCCAAATCTTAACAGCTGGCTTTCTGTTGTGCTCAGATTCAAATCGGAGCTTTTAATGCAGCTCTTCTTCTAGAGTGCCTTTTTATCATCAGGATTAAGGGAGACACAACTGCTTTGCATTGTTCACATGTAATGTGGTTTGAGGTTTTGCCAATACTGAAGTCTCTTGATAACAGCAGAGCACACAAGAGTGAAGAGGGGAAAGTTTAATATTAAATGTAGTAGAGAAAATTACAGATAACCTTTGGAAAGGAACAATTGAATCACCTGTAAAATAATGTCTTTAAAAAGATTACCTTTTATTTTTACTTTTTGTGAAATGCACCAGTTTATGACTTCTATCCTTTGAGATATGACTGCTCAGCAAGGGTGAGAAATAGTTTCATCACCTACAGGTAGAAAATTGTTTTTTACTTCGTGTAAGGAGATGTGTAGTATTTGTTTAAATCTGTAGTCAGAAGCAGAACACATCCTCTTGTGCTGTAGAAAAATCAATTTAACAGAGCAGAAGGGAACATAGGCATGTTCTAAACTGTGAAACAGGGTGGAAACAAAGCAGTTCTGGAGATTGCACTTGCTGCTGACTGTATTAAGGTTTACTGTACAATTATAGAGGAAAGCAGCCTTTTTTTGTGTGTGTGCAGTTCTCTTCATTGTTGCATATCTTTTGGGCTTTGTAGTGCATCTGGATTCAAAAAGGAAAACAGCCACTAAATGGTTTGTTTTGCCTTTTCCTCTTAAGTTGTTTCCTGATGATTTTACTTTTTGCAACCGGTTCTTCAGTGTAATATGGCATCAGGTTAAAACAACAGGCAAGGCATCATTTAACTTCAGGTGGGTTTTTTACTGAGATTTTGGGCCTCAGTCTTGCACACAGACACCTGACTGATAAACACTGCCAGCAGTGCTCCCTGATGGAAGCATGCCATGAAGGCAGCTGGTGGGAGGTTAGTGATGTGATACTCAAGGAACCAAAGGCAGAGCTGCAGTTGCAGACTTTGTAGATATAGTCTAAACAGTTTGGCAAGTGCAGAAATAGGAGTTGAGACCCTCAGCTGTAGCTTATATACATTCCAGTTCAAATAAATTACATGAAAACCAAATTTGGTGTACAGCTCAGATAACAAAACCTTGTTCAGATATGTGACAAGTTGTCGGCACACTTGTTGATTCTCGTTTAGGCAAATTCATGTTATATTGCTATTAGAGTGAGCAGAGCAAGTTTGCCCTTAACCACTTGTATTGAGCCTTGTGTCTTAACAGTTTCACCACAGTTGAATTGCAGTCTCTTGGGATTAAAGACACACTTTTGTTTTGCCTGCTGGATTGCTGTGAAGATGTGCAGTGACTTAAAGTTGTGAAATGGGTTTGTGAGCCTGGAGAGGCATTATCCAAGGTTACAATAGCCGGTGATTAAAAGGATGGCTCTGCTGTAGGATACGTAACTTGGAGGTCTCAATCAAGTCCTGGAGGGCACAAGATTCTTCTAGAGCATAGTCTTGTGTCTTACAGAGCCACAGATTCCTGTGTAAGCACAACACAATTTGTAGATGGGGTCTGATATATTTAAATTTTTAAAAAAGGAACTACTCAAACTCACTGCAGCAGGCTTTTTCTCTGATGGTATGCAAGTAACTGTAAAAAAAATTACAAAATATTAAAAGAGGAAAATTTTCAGTGAAGAATAATGGCAGGGGGAAGAATAGCATTCTGAGTAAGAAGTATAAAGGATGGGGAAACGAAAATTCAGAGATAAGGAGGAAACAATAGGATCTGCACCTTTGCAAATATGTGTTTTTGGGCACTTTGGATTCTGCACACCATCTATCAGAACTACTAAGCAAGTTGCATGGAGCACTGGCACTCATCTCTGTGCACTTGGGTCTCTTAACTGTGACCCCATTCACAGCAGTTTTCTAGACTTCTGGCTACAAACACCAGATAGTCCTTCATACCAGAATTTCAGAGAAGAGGCATAAAACCAGAAATCTCTGCACTTAGTGATGTTGGCCAGGTAAAGCTCTCTTCTGATGCTGTTTTGGATAGAAAGTAATTTTTTCCCTCATGTTGTACTTGAACATGCCTCTACCAAAATGAGTAACATAGAAAATTAATTATGTATGTGCTGGTAAAGTGGACTTGAGAGACTATAAATGGATGAACATCATGAAAGACCAGTATGATGGTTTAACTTTAGGCCTTTCTTGGGGACCAGGTAACATGATTTATATGAACTGGAAAGTATACCATCCTATTTTTACAGCAGCTTAGGAATAAAAGGGGGGAGTCAGAGGTCAGTCCTCTGTCTGGTGGTGTTAGAGAGTGGATGAGTCCTGCGGTCACCCCACAGAGTGGAGTAGGACACAGGGCTGTGGGCACAGGCAGATATTGGCCAGGTGTGGCTGGGGAGGAGGTGTCTTGAGGAGACAGCAGCTGTTTGGTGAGAGGGAAGTGAAAACTTGTTTTTTCTCTTTTCTTCTCTGTACATACGTGTATACATGCATAAATATATATACAGACTACTTCAGTTCTGCTGACATTTGGTTTTGCAGTTTTAGGGGTTTTTTCCCTCTCCTTTTCCCTGTAGCTGCAGTTTTGGAGGCAGGGTCCTTCTACTCAGAGGCCCCTGGACACCTGGTATTTGGCCAGAGTCAAATGGCTACAACCAATAAGATGTCTGCATTTCAGTCAGTTGATGATTCATTTCAGTGCTTGATGTCTGGATTTTAATCTCTTAAGAAATCCACATTGTGAACTTTATTTCCATATTAGACGGTGGGATCTGGAGAATTCTAGGTTGAATATAGAATGTAATTGCTTTTCTTTGAATGTGTGTTTGGTGTGGTTTGAGTTCTTCTTTTTTTTTTTAAAGACACAAATCATACCAATCCTAATCATTTCATATGATGTGGTATCGCTGTACTTCATGCAAACTGACTTCATGCAAGCCTTCTTGGAACAATTTGACTGGTTTTCTGTCCATGTACAAATAGCCTTCCAGGTTGTGATCTGTATATGTTCAGCATAAGCTGGAGAGGATGCCTTTTTGACAGCTTGGTCAGGTACATTGGTACATCTCTGAGTTCAAATAAGAGTTATCTTGAGAGAGATTGAAAAATGTTATATTTAATCTTTTCAACAAGAAGTCATTTTGTGTTGCCTTTGAGGAGAGATGGGGAGAACTCCAGAGTAACAAAATGTTATTTAAATTTGATAGCCTGAAACCATCAGCAGGGAAAAAAATGTCATTTTTGTCATGAAAATAACACTCCACAGCTATTTGATGTACCAAATAAATAGTATTTTAAATGAATGTTTGATAAGGAAAGAATCTGTGGCTGCTGCTTTCAGCCACTTCTTGAAAATTCAAGCCTATATATAAAATTTCAATCTTGCCTTTTTACTGTATCCAAGCCTAGTGATATACCCGTCCCCTACACCATCAAAAACCTAACTCATAGCACCAGGACTGCAGAATGGTATCTTCTTGGTCAGGGCTTTGTTCACAATTATCACATTTTACTTTTATTCAGTATATTTTCCATCAGAAAGTAGGTGCTCTTTATCTCTGACTCTCTCCTGGCCAGTGGATCACCCAGTGTGTGATTTCCCAAGGTCATCATCAGACTTGGCAGATCTCCTTTCCTGAGAAGGTTTCTGCCTTACTGTATGGGCTCTTCTGCCCATGCTGAATTTGAAAATGGGAGCACTGAGATTTGCAGACAGGAAACCTTTGCCTTGGTTAGTTATGGGGTTGGGCTCTGTGTGTGTGTTATTGTAGTGCAGGAGGCAGGGCTTTTTAGGCTGGTTTTTTGTGTTTTGAGAGCATGGCAGTGGTGCTTTTTGGTCTGCAAAGTATAGACTGATTTATTTGGGTCTCAGCACATATTAATCCACAACACTCAAATCAATATTCAATCAATTCACAACAGTTAAGTCAAATCCAATTCCTCCAGCTCCAGACCACTCACAGCATCAAGAAAAGAGCAAAGGAAAAGAAGCAGGGGGAGCAAGAAAAGAGAGAAGGAAAAAGAGGAAGAGAGAGCTACCAGTGAAACTTTGTAGATCAGCTCTCACATGTCCAGATGACAGGGCTGTGATATGTGACACACCAATGCCTCTGGGTTTATCTCCTCTGGTCTCTGTAGCCAAACCCCCAGGGTGGGACCTCTGCCCCACTGGCCACTCTGGGATTCCATGGCAGGGTGAGGTGCAGTGCTCTCACTGTCCCTGCCATTCTGAGTCTGGGCTAAGGGCTCCAGGATGTGTGGTGTGTTACAGTTTTCCTGGGCTATTTATGACTGATAGCTGTTCTAGGGCTTCCTTGTGTAGGCTTCAGGGCCTGCCATAAGGGATATGATGCCACCCCACCTCTGTGAGGTTCAACCCATCCCTTTCCCTGACACCTCCCCCCACCAACCCCCTCCCCCAAGGTAGTTCTAACTCATTAATAAGTGATCTGATGTGCAACACCATGTTCCTCTTTGTTTTGAAATCCAGTCTCCATGTAACAAAGAAAAAGAAGTAATATTTTTGGTTGACAGCTGTAATTTAATGGAAAGTATCACTTTCAGGGAACCCTTTATAATGGTTCAGGATATATACTTAAGATTCACTGCCCTTTATCAGAAATGATGCAGTATTTCTTAAGAGTTTACCTTGTCAAGCATCGTTAAAATGTAAATAAATAAATAAAATTGATTCAAAACCACGGAGTGCCTTTAATAGATTTTTGCCTCAGATGTGAAAGTTATATGAATATATAAACTGCAGATTTCTTAGAGATTGCAGAGAGTGAGTTATATTCTTACGCTGTTCACTGCCACTTTGTCTGGCTTTAATTTTTGGAGTCAAGGGGCAAAAAGTGATACCTATGGATTTTGTGTTAAGAAGAGATTCATAAATTATGGATGAAGTGGGACAGCTATTAGTATATAAAAACATCAGTCTTGTAGGTGAATATTAATAGGGTAAAAAACCTAAACAAATTCCGAATAAAAACATTCTGAAACAGAGCAACTGAAAAAAAGATTGCACAATTAAAAAAATTATGCCATTGATACTGAAATGATGGATTATTGAATTACCTCTGGTTATGCACCAGCTTAGTCTGTACTTTGTATAGAGAAATGGTTCATGGTAGCACAACTCCTTAACTGTTAAGTTAATCTTTAGAGTTTGTTTTCAGGGTGGTCATTTTTTGAATGCAACCTTTGAGGCGTTGATTTGTGCTACTTGCACTAACCTTCTTTATGGCTGAGGCAGGTGTCTGTAGTAGTTGGACAACAAGCAACCAAAACCAAAAATCCAAACACATGCTTTGTTGGCAATCCAATTGTTAGAGCTGTTTTCCCTGATGGAAGAGATAAGCATAGTATCCAGTTCCAAAAGGTTGCATAAACATTACATTTCACAGATGATTAAAAAAAAAAAAAGACTTTAAAAGAAATTTTAAACTTGATTTTCTTATCAAGAAAGAGCATAATGAAAATATTTCCCATAAAATAAATAAATATTCAATGTGTTAAGCAAGGACAGTAGAAGGTGGGAAGAAATGTAGAAAGATGACAGTGAAAGTTAAGAGATGAAATTAATTACAGACATAATTTGGGGACTTAAAGTATGTGAGTGTAGTTGGACCTGGTATTCAATTTTGTTACTTTTTTGTCTTCACTTCCCTGTGGAATAACTAACAGTTCTGTACCTGCCCAGCTCAAATTTGAAGCTTTGACTAGATCTTCTATCTCCTGGTTTTAGGTATGTGGTGTTTTGCACAATACAGAGGTACACTTATTTTACATTAAATACTAGGAAGAGATCTATTCTGCTGTATTTCTGTTTTAGGTTACTTTGTTGTACTGCTCTGTCCTCCTAGAGGGTCTGGTAGGGATTTATGTACTACTGGATAAGAATTTAATGAATTTTCAAAGAAATTGCTGAATTCACTCATTATTTCTAAGCCTTAGTGAAAGAAATATAACTGATCATTTTAGAACAATTCTGTTTTGTGAGTTCTCAGAGTATTGCTTTCAGATAATTTATTCCTACTTAATTCAGCTAATTTTTAAAGTATTTTTTATTATTTTTTGGATGAATCTTGCACAGTATGCTAGAGATCTGATATGCAGAGGCTGAAACAGTAATTACAGAGTCACTCTGTTGTGCCTTGTGATATGATGCACTTACTGTGAAGCATTCTGTTTTGTCAGTAAGCTTACATCAGTACCTGGCAGGTCATTTATGCAGATTTAATGTTTCAGAAGATAAACCAGACAAAGTGACTGATATCAAATTGAAACTGTTTTGCATCTGCAATTGACAAATTCTATTTTGAAAATGTGCATGAACATGAGGTTCAAACTTAGCTTTTAACATACACTTTTCTCCTCTTCCCCCCCAATGGGGAAGGGTCTGATCCATTTCTAATTTACCTGTTGTTGATTTCCCGATTCTTTCCTAATCTTTTGAAGCTGAGATGTCCTCATCATTGGAGAAGCAATTAACAAAATCCCTGACTGGAGTGTATGAAGCATCTGTTAGGGAAGCATAAAAGGTTAACCTAAATCCAAACACACAGAGAACAAAGCAGCATGGAGAATTACCTGGAGACACCACAAGGTTAAGGTGGAGCACATGTATTGTAGAAATGTTGTTTATGACTATCAGAAATAATTTCTCAGTATGAGAAAATCAAACAGATAGAAATGGAGAAAACCCATGGTGAGCAGAGATTGTTTTAGGCTCCAGGTTTCACCTGGCAAACACCAAGCTGGAATATTATAGTGTTTTTGATATATCCAAACTAAAAATACTTAAGTGGAGGATTACAGAGATGATACTAATTGTCCTCTCTGGATGGAGTTACACTTAACCAGTCAGTTGTATATTTTCATCCAAATATATTTTGTACTAGGTTCAACAGATTGGTCAAATTTGAGTCTTAACAAGGCTGTTCCCTCTTTCCTTACCTGACAGTGTAAGCTGATTTAACCCTTCAAATTGGAGTAATTTAGCCTGCTTCAAATTCAACATGTGTTGGTACAAGAGCATTTTGCAGTATGTGTGTTAATTGTCTCATTTCACAAACTAAATATTATGGGTTCTATGACTGTTACATCTTGACTGTTATATCTGAGAGAGTGTCTTAAACTAATGAAGTATTCATATATCTGATAATTGTTCAATATGGACCTTGGTGTTATATAAGCAGGCACTGTTGTTCTACTGCCTCTCTTGCTCCAGATATGTGTGTGTCCCAAACACTGGAAGTGTTCAAGGGTAGGTTGGATGGGGCGTTGAGCAGCCCGGTCTGGTGGAAGATGTTCTTGCACATGGCAGGGGTGTGGAACCAGGTAATATTTAAGGTCCCCTCCAACCCAAATCATTCTAGTGTTTTTATTACCACACACTGACTTCCAGCTGTTCTCTAGGGTACAACTTAATTCCAGGACACTTGGGTGTTCTCCAAAGGAGACTGGTGTACGATTTTGTCTAAAATCTGTTCTGAATTCTTTCTATTTTGTAATCTACATTTCCATGTACATTTTTAATATGTAAACACTTCTGCATTAGCCTACATATGCTGGTGCTGCTGGAGATGGCACAACAAAAATGTGAGTTTGCTGAAAGGAATTCAGGAAAAGAAACTATCAAAAGAGACTGGAGATTTGAAGGGACCAATTAGTGGGAAGAGATTAAAGGGTGTGATTGTACGCTTTCCATGCAGGCAAAATTCAGTGGAAGATTATATATTTGATTTGGAAGCCGTGAGGGGCCATAGACAAAAAAGGAGACATAGGGAAATAGTAACTGAAGGGATGTGATAACCATCTCAAATGCTTGAATAGAGAAAAAAATTAAAAAGGAGTTCAGAGCAACAAAAAAGAAAATGAAAAGGTTAAATTAACTATAGAAAAGAAACTTACAGAAAGAAGATAAGAAAATAACGGTAAAAAGAGACTAAAAGAAAGTAAATGAAAATGAAATTCTTCAGGTTGTGAAATGGCTACTGCAGAAAGGCTTCAGAGAATCCATTACTTAAAATGTAACCATTTCAAGCATTAAAATGTGAAGGCTAGAAAAGACAGGTATTTTGAAAGAACTGAGTAATGGACCATAGGTGTTCTTATCATCTCTGATCTCTGTGTATTTATTGCAAGTATGAGTACAGTAGCACTTGAAAAAGTTGTTTTCTGCAAATCTAAATGCTTGACTTAAAAATGCCTAGAGGGTGAAAACTCAAGGTTTTGTCCTCATCCTAATTCTGTTTCTCTGCATTTCATTCGTATTGTCAGTTACTCAGGGCATTTCAACTCAGACTTACAGTTGGCTTTTCAGTAAGAACTCATTCCATTTGGGTGTACATCTACAAACACATGGCCCAGCCAGTCAGCTTTGGGCTTTCACTGTTAAGTTCTTCTCGTGTTATTGACCTTCTTTTTTTTTTTTTTTTTTTCCCCCCCCACTCACCATAACCACAGCAAAAAGTACTTTCCATTGTGTGAGTTGAGATGTCTGCTTTTTTTACTCTCTATGTTTACTCCATTATGTAAGTCTTCAACAGCTGGTAGGATGTTTTTAGATGTTTTGCTTCATTTTATATACTGCCCATAGATAGTTCTTCTACCACAAAATAGGAATTTGCTTCTTGGAGCAGCAAAAAGAATGTCAGCATCAATAATGAAGTAACTGCTTATTAGATTTGCATACAACTGATATGTTTGGGGAGTTTAGATTATTTCATTACATTTGCCTCTTTCCTGGAGGTAAGGCTTTGGTGAGACAACCTTGTTTACCACTGCTAATATGTCCCATGATTGATGGATTCACCTTATTAACCTTTCTGATTTTTTTTTTTTTCCAATTGTCTGTAGGCTGTACCTGCTTTTTAGAAAGTGGCTATGGGAGAAAATCAGAAATAATGCAAAACTCTGACTATTTTTTCCTGTTCTAGACTGGGTAAAATTGCCCTACAAGCATTTTGTCATGGTTGTTTTAATGGTATTTGTAGCTTAGCTTTTCAGTTCATGATGTGAAGTTACTCTTTGAACTGTCACCTTTCCTTTGTCTGTATGTCACAGCTTCATCATATACATACAAGTTGTCAAATTTAGACCTTAAAAAAAATAAGTTTTGGCCAAGAGGCAGTTTTGATTTTTAAACTAGCATGCTTTTAAATTTGTTTGCCACAGCTCTGCCTATGAAGGGGAAAGATTCAAATGCTGTAATTTTGTAATGGGTTGCATTTAATTTTGTTTGTATTTTAACCTGCTACAGACAAAATTATTACCTTTTCTGAGATAAGATCTGCAGTTTTCTTTTTCAATGAAAAGGAAAAAAACAACCAAAAATGAAAATGCCACCCCACAACAACAAAAAAAAGCACCTCCACCTCTCCTCAATAGGGAGTGTGAAAATTCCCCAAGTAGGACAAGGGAGAAAAAGAAAAGTTTGAAAAAAGATAGGTTATTGATTGATTTGAAATACAACCGGCTGTGTCTAAACAACTTAACTGAAAAATCATACTTTGATAGGTTTTCCTAAAAACCTGCTTATTTCATGTTTATTGATCTTAACATCCTCAATAATGTAAGTTAACTTACTGCTAAAATTGTTTTTCTAGATTGTGCTTGGTCTTTTGGATTGCTGACCTGTAATGAATAGGTTTTAGTGATGAGAGACTTGTATTATTTCATTATTTCTGTATTTTCATATTCATACCAGAAGTTCCGTGTGTTGAACACTGATGCAGAACAGATGTACCTACTTTTTATAATCTTGATCTCATATCTAGTGTTTCAGGTGACATCAAGCCATACAGTTTAGGAGCTGATTATATTTGTATTTTCACCTACTACCACATGAAGAACACCTGTTATAAATAGTAGTCTGAGAGAAAAGTGTCAAGAAGTGAAATACTGTAAGAATTAAAATTGACTTTGTCTTTCATCAATGTTGAGACTGTCAGAACAGGTACAAGCCAGTCCTAACTCTCCTCAGCGGGCAATCTGGTGTCAGCCTGCTGTTAAATAACCAACATTTAACAAAAAATAGCATGTAGATGTACTGTGTAGTTTTAAAACATTGTGTTAAACATAATTAAAACCAAGTCTCCTTAGAGTCTTACTAAAATAATCCTTTCTCTGTCTGTAATAAAACATTTCTCTCTGACGGTTTCAATTAAGGCTCTAACTATACAAACAAAATGCCTCCTAATTCAGTGCTGTGCTGGAGAGCCACTGTTATTGTTGAGTTGCAAAGGCAGATGGAAAAAAGCTCTCTTTACAAACCCCTCTAGCCAGCAAATGAGAGGCATCAGATGAGTATATTTTCTTGATTTTTCTTGAGTCTATCATCCTTGTTAAGTTTTATATTTGCAAATCTTTGTGTGCCTATGGTTTACTGCTTATGTCAGCTACAATCCTGTTTATGTAACTCATTGGCACCAAAGTTCAGGACTCTCAGAATCTGACATGCTGAGTATGTCTGCTCAAGCTGTTCAAGCAATGTTCAATTGCAAACTGATGATGTGAAGAATTCTTCCCTTGACTGGGAAAAAAAAATGATCATACATATATATTTGGGCAATGTACCAGCAACCTCACTGTGTTTGTGTTGAATTAAGTTCTTTCTAACAGGTTTGGCTCAGTTTTTGAAATACATTCCTACAGCACAATCTCATGTGGAGTCCCACAGACTTCCTTTTGGCTGGTGAACCTCACAACAGTGGAAACTTCATTTGATTTGCTCACCAAAATGAACTCACCCAATTATGTTCTCCTGGGCATCAAGTGTTAATTAGAAGCACAAAGAGAAATTGAATGTGTATGTTAAAAATTTAGGAGTTTTAAGACAACCTCAACAGGTGAGAATCCTAAAGAGCTTCTTAGTTCTCTTGGACTCCGGAAATCCTATGAGAGTCCTGAAAACAGGGATAAAACATTAAGTACAAGTAAAACATCTATAGACTTGATATGGTGTGGCTGAAAGGAAGAACGAACTTTATGGAAGCAAAGAGATGTTTTCTTATACTGTAAATCAAAAATAAAATACGGAAGGTAAAGCTCAGCAGAAGGTATGAAGTACTTATAGCATGGAGAAGACTGTTATATTGTACTCAGTGAAATAAGGATTGCTTTTCAAGTTATTTAACTATACCTATGGTGAAAGAATTATTGTTTTTTAAGCTGGGCGAGCACAATTACTACTGATGCTTTTATGAGCTTTCAGCTTTTAAAACTGAATATACCATCACAGTGAATCTGTCTAGTGAAGGGTCTCTGGAGGTGAGACGCAGACAGACTGTTTTGGGCTTTGAAAAGCATTGATATCCTATCCTGGGGACGTTGATAGCCAATTAAAATGATATTAATACAGGTAGGATAAGAAATCTTTGCATTTCTGTTCCTTTGTTTCATGTGGCAATAATGAATAAGGAGATTCAAAACTAAATGTAAATCACTTTTTAAAGCTTTTGGCATTGGTGGCCAGGAATGATGTGTGTTAACCTTACTTATCCCTGTTTTTAAGGAGTGCTGCCCTCCTTCCTGGAAGCATAATGCTTCTGCAAGAATTCCTCCTACTGAACCAGTGGTGCCTCTGCCATTTTGAAGCTCCCTAGTAAAGTCTTTTATCTGAGAGAGGTCTTGTTCTCACTGCTTTGGTCAGGGAACTTCAAACTTAATGTCAAAGTCAAGGTTCTACCCTGACGCTCCCCATTTGCAACATACTTATAGGCAGGGGAAAAGGAACTGTAAAAATGTTAATATGTAACAGTGAATCTTCTCAAAAGAGAGTGTCAACAGGCCCAAAAAACATCTATGGAATGTGATATTTGGCATTTTTACAGCCTGTGTAGTCAGTGAAACCCTGTTAATACAAACTTGGTTACTGCTGCAAGTTGGTGATTGTACAACATTTTATGCAGAGTTTTGGTTACTCTATTTGGTTTTTTATTATATAAAAAACCAAAGATGCTAAAAGAACTTTTTGGGCTTTTTAATGTACATAATTTTCATTTTAAGCACTGTAGCATAGGGTTAATTATGGCTACATTGAAGTCTTTGCTTGTGTCTGTTAAAATGCAAATTAGGTTGTTGGGAGAATGAATGGCATCGTATACGCACAACAGATTTCACTGCAGACTATAGCAACTGGTTTAGATCATGCTATTACAGGCTGAAAATGTATTGATTTCTCACAATCTCAGAAGAGCAATGCGTTTTCTCCTATTCTAAGTAAAAAGAAACTGCATTAATGATGCTATTACTGGGTAGCAGCAGTATGATTTGGAACGTGTTGGGCCTCAATCATGCAACCACTTACTCATATGTTTTACTCTAGGCAGCTTCACTGCCATTTGACTCAATTGGCTCATTCGTCTCAGAAATGAAGTCACAAACATCAGATTGGGTTCAAGTCACACATTCACTTCTGAGTGAATGTGAATTTGCTGTGTGTTATGAGAACCTAACCCAGAGGAAGATATGTAAAGCTATTGCAAGCAGTGTAAATTGCTACATGGTACCTCAGTCCCAGTCAATTTTAGACTGTCTTCATTATTAGGAAGATTTATATTTAATCTTTTCTATTAAGGTAAGTGACATATGCCAGCACTGCAAAAATCACAGCATAGGGAAGTCAGTAGTTTTTTTCCATTAGTTACTTAGTCTGTCATAGCCTTATATCCATCCCTCATTCCTCCATATCTTGTTTAGTTTTCCTTGTGAAGAACTAGAGCATCGTGTCTCCCTTGGGATTTTATAGTGGGGCAGATGAGAGATGAAATGTCTCTAAGAGAAACTGAAGTCAAATGTGAAGATAATTTTAATGTATTTATTTAAATTTAATAAAGTGTCACTCAATTTATGTGAAAAGGTCTCAAAACACGTATGGAAAAATTCTGTTTTTGCTTCTAGGACACTTGAGAGAACTACAGAAGTATGAAGTGTCTTTTTTGTCACTGGCAGCTTTTGTCTTTATCAGTCCATACTGTGATATGGGTAGTAAGAGCTTCTTCCCTCAGATGCAGAAAGAAAAGATAGGGTGAAGAAAGAAGTTTCATACTGAGCATTCCATTAGCTGTTCCTAGCCAAGAGATCCTTGTGGCTCAACAGCTGTCCCCAGTCACCCTGTTTTGGTTTGTCTTATGGTGCTGTCTTAGCCTCTGAGAACTGGATTGCTTTGGAATGAACCTAAATTGGAAGATGCATCCCAGAAGTGCACCTAGCATGCCACAACAACTGACTGGCATTCAGTCCATGGAATCATGTTAGAGCCAGTCTAGAGGAAAAAAAAGCCCAAAGAAAATCCCCCAAAAACAAACCAAAGGGAAATAAAATTAGTGCTCCTGAGCATTTATTGCGGGTCCCTTCAAATTTAATTTTTCTGGACCGTATCATTTAGTGATATCGAGAGAGCTATTTATGACTGAAAGGATTATTGGATATATCAACTCTGTGATCAGTTTATTTTCATGCCATAACTAACACCAAAGAGAACTTGAGCTTGAACTGGAGTTTCTGGCTTGAGCTGGCATGGTCATGATATTCGGCAGATGTTGCAGAGGAAGGGTAGCAGGAAACCATGCGTGTGAAACTAGTACTAAATTTTCCATTTCCTTGCCTTGAGGACTATATCAGACTTAGTATCTGTAAAATCCTTGACAGTTCTACAATGACTTTTAAAATAATTTGTTCTCTTGCCATTCTTTGTTCCATTTACACATTCTTCAGCTGAGCAATGTAATTTCAAGTGCTGTCCTATAAAAGAAGAATTGCTTTTGGTGGAGAAGATTGTATCAGTCAACAGCAGTTTTATGGCAGATAAAATTTTAGAAATCAACCGTACACAATTTTCTTAAGTTGCAGGAAAAAATATCTGAGGGGAAAAAAATTGTTCTGAGACAACATAATTAACCTATGGCAAAATGGTACGTACATGATTCATGCAATAATTGCACAGTTTATTTTTACTTGAATGAATGAAGATGTGAAATGTCATGTTTATCAGAGAATATTTTAAACCACTCTTGGTATCTGCTCAGTATTATTTTCCTTGGTATAGATAGGCCATGTTTTCCTTTAAGCATGTCAGACACCGTCAGAAACAAAATCATGGACACGTATCAAGAACAAATCATTTAAAATCCAACAAAAGAAAAATCAACAAAACAAACCCAAACCTCCAACTTGTTTTAAAAGTCTCTTTAGAAAAATAATTTAAGAAATGTAATTTTTGAGCAGAAAACAAATTTCTCACAGAGAGATGGTCCAAATGTGAGTGAAGATAAAGCTGTATCCCATTTAAATGGATGGTGGTTTGTTTTGATTCTTTTAAGAATGTGAGTTACACTGGGAATAGAAACAGTGTCTTCATGTCTTTGTAGGACTGGTCATGCATACTCTCACCCACAATTATTCCTGTGTTAGGAGGACTTGCTGCTGCATTTTCCTTAGGATTATCTTCTAGGAATGCATGTTCATGCAGTTCAGGTCAGGAATGAACTATGAGCTACCTAATAATACCTTTCTGAGTCTTGTTTGAAAAGTTATATTTTAGTACAGGTTTGAGGAGCATTAAATCTCAAGGAATAAAAAAACTGACAAGTTGTTGTTGCCTGGAATTACAGCTGGAAACAAATTCTCACCAACTGTGGTGAAGCATTGTTGTCTTCTCTGGAGACAAAAAATTATGTTCTTTTTTTTTTTTTTTTTTTTTTTTTTTTTTTTTTTTTTTTTTTTTTTTTCTTTTTTTTTTTTTTTTTTTTTTTTTTTCTTTTTTTTTTTTTTTTTNTAAAAAAAAAAAAAGGCAGGGATTTTCTTTTACATCAATTAGTGATGCTGCATGGAGCGAACTACTAAGTACTCATGACTAATTTGGATAGACAGGGCTGTCCCATGCTAATCACAATGGATATTGGTCTGTCCATAAAGAGCAAGGAGTGATATCAAAGAGAACAGTCACCTATTACCAGGGCAAACTCTTGGCCATGAGCTTCTGCAGATGATAATATGAAAAGACAGAGATGAAATTAAAAGTAGTGTTAACAACCCAGGAGGCAGTAGAACACACATTATTTTTTTTTCTGTAGTTACTTTAGTATTGTACTGAATTGTGAGTTTTTCAATTTTTCTATTTTTTATATAAGTTTTTTAAATGTACAAAATGCTATGGAATTATTTTTGTATGGTGGCAACTGTATGAAGTGTCTGGCTCCATCAACAGAACAATCACTACAGTGAGTATAGGTGGGGTGTTTTTTTTATGTTGAATAGTCATAGGCTTTAGTTTGTAAAAATATTTTCTTTCTGCTAAGGTGTGATCACTGGTTATGTCCTCCAAAGGAAGTGTTTCAATGCATAGACTTTCTGGGAATTTAACAGAACCTCTCTTGCCCTTACCAAAAATTTCCCCTTGTAAAGGATGTTGGGTGCCACTGCTGTGAGGTTTCTGTGTCACACAAATTCCTCTCATACTGTGGAAGCTGTTGACAACTTGCCCTTTCTGTATTGATATTGTTGTGCTGTGGACACCGCTAGAGAAAACTTCCTCACCACTGCACAGATGCTCCTGGATCCATGTTGGTTTAGGAAATTAATTGCCTGATTTAACCTGAGGGGACATCTTTGCAGGTACAGTTTCTTGGAGTATATCTGCATTGCAGTCCTACTGTGATTATTGTTCATGCAGAAACGCTTTGCTTGGTTTAAAAAAAGCAGTTTGTTGTTTTTTGCTGATGCAGAAAGTGAACAGCCTGACCACGTGCTGCTGGGTACTGCATCTGGTGCTGAGTTTTGTACTATCACAGACGCTCTGGCAGCAGAACCTGAGATAGCTTGGGAGTATCCCTCCAGATGCTGCAATTAGGTCACCCCCAAACCTTCTCTTCTCCAGGATGAACAATCCCAATTCTCTCCGCCTTTCCTCATAGGAGAGGTTCTCTATCCCACTAATCAACTTGGTGGCCTCCTCTGGACTCACTCCAACAGGTTGATGTCCTTGCTGTGCTGGGGACCCAGAGCTGCATGCAGCACTGCAGGTGGGGTCTCACTAGAATGAGCAGAATCACTTCCCTTAGCCTGCTGCCTGTGCTGCTTTGGGTGCAGCCCACAACATGGTTGGTTTCTGGGCTGTGAACATGCATGGCTGGGGCATGTCCAGCCTCTCAGCCAATAGCACCTCCAAGTTCTTCTTAGAAGGGCTGAACTCAATCTATTAATCCTCCAGCCTGCATTGATACAGGGGGTTGGATGTTTGTCTCTGTTAAGTAAAATCTCTCCTAAACATCAGTCCACAAAATTCAAAAGCAGAGACAGTAGCTATTATCAGTCCCTTAGAAACACCTGCCATTTTGGGGTCAGGAAAACAGGTGGCAGAAATCTGTAGAAGATGATGCTGTGAGGGCAAAGAAGGACAAAATAATGACCCGAGAAGAGAGAAAGTATTAAAACATCATACTCTGTTGCTTCACAATCTCATGTTCTTTCATTTAAATTCCTTTAGTAACTTATTGCGAAAGCCTCTTTCCAAATTTGCCTTTTATGTACAAGGAAAATGTGTTATTTTCCATTTGCTTTTGTATATGTTTTGGTCCAGCAAAAGCTCAGCAAAGTGGTGACATTTTAAAATTATTATCTTCCTTACAATTTTAATGTAAAAACATGACTAACCTTCAGGAACCTCACTCCTTTGTATATTGTAGAATTGTATCAGTTTTAAATCCTCAAGCATTTCCCCATCTTTTAAAAGTAGAGAGGTTATTATTTTTTAACAATGCAGCATTTCCTTTTGTAAATACTGAATGTTACTGCTGTTATAAAGTCCCTTAAGTTCCTAAAATGGCTCAAATTTAGCTCTGTTATTAATGTGAGTATAAGAAAATGTGGACAGAAGACTGGTGGCATTTTCAAGTGTTTATGATGAATGAGTTGAGTCAGCAACTTGAATGCTGTTGGACTGCACATCACTAACAGCACCGTCCTTTATATACCTCCAACAGAAAGCTGTTTCTGCTAGGAGATAGTTTCCTTGCTTCTACATATGTGTAAAACTGTTTGTGATTAACTGTGGCCTCTCATGGGACCTTTTGTGTCAGCTTAGCTGTATTAGGCCAGTTAATTTTGCTCTAGACTTAGTTTTCCTATGCTTTTTTCTTTTTTTTCCGTCCTATGAAAGACAAAAAATAAATGTCCTCAAAGTCCAGGCCTCTACTAAAGTTGGAAAGAGTTGTTTTGCTAAAAGTGGTGATATTAAAGTGGTGAAAATGAGGGTGAGAAGAGATAAGGATATGAGCTGCTGCTATTCCCAAACTGTGGTCCTTGTATCCTGAAAATCTGATGATAAGTAAAGATTAAAATGAAGTCTGTGGGCTGTGTGTAGGTATTTAGATGTGTGAGGGCTCAGGATCCAGTCCAGGGATCCAGAAGGCTGTCACTGTCTTTTCTTACTCAAGAAACATTTTCTTTCTGCAGAGCTGTAAGTTCATGTGACTGACTTGTGAATGCTAAGATAATAATGTGAGCGGATAACCTATTTTTGGCCACATTTTTTTGAGAACAGTTGTTTTCTTAAATGGAATTTATTAAAAGTGAGTGGTTTGCCAGGAGTTGTCATCTTCCACGAGCCATATGCATGGAAAGCCAGCAGTGCATCCGTAACCCCTTGGCCCTCACCAGTTACTAAACCAGAGCAGCTTCTTCAGGCTATCTTATCCTTTCATTTTGATTTAAGCCTGTAATGTCACTGACATATGTCTACATATCACGTTATTTGAATGAAAGAATTTTCAGAAGAAAGCTGTTTTGCTGTGATTAAGAGACTGTGTTTGTATTTCAGAGGGCTACTTGTTCTTCTCTAGGCTTGTCGCCTTAACTCATGCTCTTCACTGGAACATTACTGATATTGCTGATTTGGTCTGCAGATGTAAATCTGCTGAAGCTAGAAATCCCTACTATGAGCAGTCCCAAAGCTTTTAATTTGGCTTTTTCATTTTATTCAGAAAGCAATGAAAACCAAACCAAGTTTCAGTAAGTGTGTACGGGGGGAGGAAAAAAAAAAAAAAAAAAGCCTGTTCCAGAAAGTGCTGGAGAGAAAAAGATTTCTATGTTTTGCTTCTGTCTTTTTGGACTCCCTTGTGAAAAACTAGAAGCTACTGTAATTGCTAGATGGAGGTGGCGGTGTATTTGCATTTGTTCTTTCCTGCTAGATGAGCCACTGCTACACGATGGCTTATCTTTATCAGGCTGCCAACTGCAAGGGCTGTGTAGGGATGGAGCAAACTCATTATCTCTTCGTGGGAGGAATGGATGAAGAAGTTCCTGAGAGGAAGGAAGCTGTGCACTACCAGTCTAATGCAGATAAAGAAGGCAAGAATCTGCATTCGGGTAGGGGTTAGAGGAGAGTCAGTCAAACTTGGTGCATTTTGTTCTCTTCACTTGCCTTTCAAACCTCATAACTGTTTGGATGGCTGTGGGGAAGAGGGTGGCCCCTGAGAAAGATGTAATTGGGGCAAGCAATTACAGACCTGGGAACTGACTCTGCCAGCATGGAGGCAGCTTGAGCTGCTGGAGAGTGGCCTGTTCTTAGTGGCTTAGAGCCCTTTCTGCTCTGCTTTCCTTCCCCTGGCTCCCCTTATCAGGCTGTATGAAACTCGAGGTGAGAGAGCTCAGAACATGTCCATGTTTCTGTCATTGGAAATTTGGTATAAGGCAATCAAAACAGAATAGAATAAATGCAAGAGCTGACTGAGTCCTTTTGCAGACTGCCATGTCCAATGGTAGGCTAGCGTACCTGCTTATTCTGGACTAAGTTTTCATTGTTCCAATTAAATCAGAATAAATTAAGAAAAAAATACCCTGATTTCTGTGATTTAATGGCAGAGATGAATTTAGAGCTGTTTTAAGATGGTAGCTATCACTTCATCTCAAATGCAGCATACAGAAGAGCTGCATATAAATAGTGCTGCACCCAACCAATGTTTTACAAAAGCAAGTGCTCAAAAACATCAATGCATGATTCCAGCTTTTCACTAGGCAGCTGGCTCCAATCAAAGTGGCAATTTGTTACCTATTAGTAAAGTCATCTTGCTGCTGGCTGTTCTATAAACAGAGCTTGTTTGACTCTCCTTTAGAAATGACAGTTATTGCTGGCCTCTTTCATTGATAATGCAATACATGTTGGGAATAGCTGAGTAGCATTTGAAGAACAACTCTTTGGGACATTTTTGATCCCTTGTTCTAGTTGTGACTATAAGGAAAAAAACCTGATGTCAGTGGAAATTTGGGACAGGAAACAAACCATTTTAGAGACCAAGTCTGAATTTGTGGTGCTAGTGTACACAAAATGCTAACAAGACAGATAGTGATGAAGAAATTCCTACTTTGATCTTTACAAAATAGTTAAATATGAAATCATTACTTGGAAGGAATGACTAATGGGCCACCTGAGAACTGAAAAGTATCTTATGAGAGAGTCTAATCTCTGCTTATTGCTTAGCATTTCCTGGAGTTGACTTGCTATTTAAGAGTGAATTTTTCTGAGCAAGGCCTGAATAGGAACTGATTGAATTGACTTTCTTCCTTATTGCGATATTTCGTTCTTTTTCCCATGGGCGCTGCATTTGGGTTTTTTGAAGGAATATCTCAGCTTCCTTTAGTCCAGCTTTTAGGAAAGCCTGAAGTAATTAGTGTGGGCATGGTTAACATAACTGTCTGTGAGTTAATAGGAGTGAGGAAACGGCTCTTCATGAGTAGGTGCATGAAAAATTTCAAAGCCCAAAGAGTGACCAAAATTATTAGTAGTGGTCTTTGTGGTCAGTAGAGAGCGGTCTTTTCATTCCTAGGTTACCATGGCATTGAAAGCACAGCAATATTTTTCCTGAGGGAACAGACAACACAATTATATACACAGGCTACTTTCGAAACTACTTGGCTGTTTTGGGGAAGAGATCCTCTTTCTGAATCTGTGAAAGAAGAAAGACCAGAAATTGATGAAAAATATGAAGTAAGTTTGTAATAAGGGCTTGTTCTTGGACTCCGTTTAGATTTCCTTCCTCAGATCAGTTTTATGAGCAAATTCTAGGCAGTGCTGACCTCTTGCCTAGATTGAGATCTTATCTGTGCTGCTGCAGGGAGAGAAGTCTCTGACTGTCAGGGCACCTTAATTTTCACCATAATCCCTTTGTGAGCTGATGCTTGGCCCACTGTATGCTGAGTCAAATGTTATGAGCCTCATGGAGTCAGAATCTTTAGAGACCAAGAGCAAACAAAAATGTCCCTGTTCCACTTTTGTTTTGATGATGAGGACTGTGCAAGCATGTAGCAGAGCAGCAATGGATCCTGCTAAGGTTGCACTTTCTCCTGCCACCATTGAACTGGAATGTGTCAATGTGTATCCAGGTTGTTTTAAATGCTGGTATTTTTGGGCTGTCTTTGGCCCAGCCACCTGTGAGAAATTATCCATTCCCTACCAAGTTATAAGAAAACACACACTGATAAGCGAGGACTTTGTCCTTGAGGGAAACATTTAATATAAACTGAAACTAACTGGGGTTACACAATTAGTTAAGTGGCATCCGAGGCCCCTTGAAGGAGGAAGGGAGGAAGATGGGGGTGAAAGAAGCCCCCAGACTCATTTCATTAAGACCCTCTGGAACAGAGCACGTAGGCACAAGGAAATTCCAATGCTCTCACACATGTGCAAAGGGGGGGCCCACTTACATAACAGGTGGAGGGGCCAGGGACCTCTAGCTGGGTGGTACTGGCCACACCTGCCCAGGTAGACATCATTCTGGCAAATAGATAAAAGAGTAGATGGCTCATCTCTTGGGGGGGCTCACTTCACATGAAAGGATCACACTGCCTAGGTGGAGGCACTCGCCTGTGAGCCTGCCAGCCCTAGAGGATGCTGTGTCTGCTCTGGGAAGTCTGGGCATTCTAGAGTCACTAAGATAACCTTGTAAGTAACACCTTGGGAGTTCTTACACAGGACTTGATTCTCTCCCTCTTCCCCTTTCTTTCCTCCTCTCTCTTGGGTTTGGTTCCCTTCATACTTGACCACCTCTTGTAATAAAATACTCTTAAGTTTTCAACGGTGTTCAAGTTTCAGTTTCAATGTCTCATTTGAACCCTCCCTGGAACACAACACCACCAGAGCCTTGTTCTAAAACATCCACCACAAAACCCAAACATCCACCAGTCTGGTGTCTCTAGTGATTCAGCTGTGTTGATGACAGCACAAAACCCAAAGTGAAACAAGACTATGTGTCAGAGTATGTGCTTCAATTCATTAATTGGACTCCAGAATCTTTTATCCTTTTCATTAAAATGCAGGGAGAATTAAAGTTAAATTTGTTTACAAAATATGCTTCTCTAAACATGTTTACTTCTGCAGCAGAATTTTTTTCTGTGTCTGTTTTCTGCAATGACAGAAAGAGATGCTACTTTGGGTGAAGCATGAGAGTCTACTGACTGTCTGCACTTTATTCCTCAGTGCTTGGAACTGCTTTTAAGTATTCATTTATATCCTTTTAATCTTTTGAGTCATGATCTAAGCTTTGTTTTCTACAAATTTGTCTAATTCCTTTCTGAACTGTCTGATAGTGTCTTCCTCCACAACTTCCAATGACAACGGATGCCAAACTTTAATATCCATTGTGTGAAGAAATACTTTCTTCTCTCATTTTAGTTTCACCAAATGCTTCCTAATTGTGATAGATCTCTGCAAAGAGCTGGGAAATTGTAGTTCTGTACACTTCTTGTGTGATTTTGTAAATCTTATTATCTCTCCTTTGGGACTTTTCTCCATCCTTCACCCTTTTCTGTTAAGGAAGCTGCTCCAACACCTTGAGCATGATAATTACTTTGTAATTCTTCCAGCTCTGCTATGTATTTCTGAACTGACTTTGACCAGCGTTGAAATATCTGTAAAAGTTGTGGACAGACATGCATCTCTTTGCCTTGTTCTTTACACCATTTCTAATAATGTTCAGTGTCTCTCTTGGTTTTGGTCCCTTCTGCACATTGGGCTGGTTTATCTGGAAAGAATAATTTGGCAAGGATGACTTCTGAATCTCCCTCCTGAGTTTTGACTCTCATTTTTGAGGTGAGCTTCGTGCAAGTATGGCTTGGACTATTTTCCCTGAACACATTCCCCTATGATGGTTTCATACTTTTTTGCCTACTTGGTTTTGCTTGTCTTCTCAGTTATACCCACCACACCTTTTTTGTTCCTCCACATTCTTTCTTGACTTCTTCCTTTGTTGTATTTTCAAACCTTTTACTCTGTTTGAAATCTTTTTACAAGTAACTCCTCCAAATCCATTTTTAGTTGGTACTCCCCGGTTGTATAAGCCTTTATATTCTCCTTAATTTAGAAAGCTTTCAGTTCCTTAAATGCTGACATTTTCTATAAAATAGGATCTTTAACATTCTTTTCTGCTAAGACTTGTTTGGGTTTTATTCCATATGCAATTTTTGTTATTATTTTTTTTATTTATTCCACTTGCAAGACTCTTTTTTAGTGTGCTCTGCAATTGTGTAATAGGGATTGATTTCTTACGTTGCTTTGGTATGTTTCATCAATATGCATTCCTATTGATCACTTCAGTTATTTTAGAAGTCATCTACAGATTAACTTGTTTTCTGTTGTTCAGTTTGACTTGACATCATGATCCTTGTGCATTTGAGTCCCATTAATTACACTCCTATCATTTCCCAAGAGCTATCCTCAAAAGCTAAGCTAGAAACCCTGTCCAGTCACTTCCAAGATCTTACGCTGTTGAATATTTAAGTTATAAGATTATGACTAGTCTTGCCCCTTGCGGATTAAAACTAGCAGTTCTGTTTTTCACTTTCACATTTACTAGCTAGTAACTTAAATGTATGTTGTTACTCATGCATGGGAAGGTTGTAGGTTCATCTAGTCATTGCAGCAAAAAATAAGTACGTTGGAACAGGTTCTTTTCTGTTCAAAGGTCAGAGTTTTTACTTGACAAGTAGTAAGGTTTATGCCTGTTCTGTCTCTGTATTATTGAGTCAATGTGTTTCAATTATTGTTAAAGTTGTCTTCTTCCTTGTACAGAATCCTGTTCAGACTGGATGAAATTAATGAAAATTTTGCCACCAGGGGGATGAGTTTTAGCCTGTTGCCTTCCTATAAATTCAGAATAATGCAGTCATCTTTCTCAGTTCAAAGTCATATTGCATATGACAAATGTTCCTCCCTGTGTATGCTTATCCCATTTAGGGAGTGTGTCCTTGCTCTCTGGTAATAATTTCAAGTGTGTGTTGCTCCGTTCATTGTACATATCTATTATTATAGTTGAGTGTACATTTATAAAACTATGAATTTCTACCATAGAATAAATGCCAGTTTCCATTTTATCTAAACTTTATAATTTTCCCGTTTACTTAGTTTCTATTACCTTCTACTCTGCTCTTTTCCCAAATGCCAACTAAAATATCCCTTGTTCCTGAATTGGAATCAAATTGCTTATTGGAAAATGTAGCAGAAAATTGTCTTTGGTCTTAGGACAAATTCCTTGTTTACAGTAGCTTTTTTTCGTCATCACAGAGCTCTTATTTTGCCATGTCCCAGCAACTTATGTTTTTCTACTGAGTCTTCTGAATACACAAGCAGAAAATGCAACATTCAAATACCAGTGCATAAAATTACAAGGTTTAGCAAACAGTCTGTCAGAGAGGCATTGGGTTATATATTTACCTTAGCTTTATTTCCATTATTTTTGCACATCCCTGCAACAGTAATAAAATGTGTTCACTGGGCTTCTTGCATGCAATAAGGATTTTAATTTACTCTGGAGAAAGACCTAGTTCATAACTTAGTAGAACTGACTGGGTCATAAGTTATTTAGTCCAGCTACTTGTGATAAAATCTGGACATGACACCATTTATGTTTCTCTGCCCTCTCAACCCCATATATTGACTCAGAGCTAAACAAANAATATATTATAATAAAATATCTAATTAAGAATATAATTTTTCCTTGCAAAGTCTTTGTAGTGGGTTTGTTTAGCTGAGTAGCATTTCCTGTTCCTGGGAAGGGACATAGGCTAGGCCACCTGATTTATGCTGACCAAAGAAGTATTCCATACCATATTGTGTCAGCCTAGAGAGGACAGGAAGGGAAAGCTTCTCTCTTTTGTAATGGCTGCAGCCCACTGGACAGCCACTGTCGGGATCTTGTTTCCTTGGAGGAAACAAGCTGGCTGCTCGTGAGGGAACTACCAACTTGCTGTTAGTTTTTCACCCTGCGTGTGTGCATTGCTTTCAGTTATTTTCTTCTTTTCTCTATAAATACAAACTACAGTTTTTAAGTAACACTCGGCTTTACATTTTTGTTTTGTTTTTTTTTTTTTTTTTCTCCTTTCCCTCTGGGAGAGGGGTGTGGGCTGGGTTTTTGGGTGGACACCTGACGTTCAGCCAAGGTCAAACCAGAGCAGTCTTTGTGTAACATCTGAGGAAAATAGTCTTACAAAAGTGAAACTTTCAGCAAAATAATTAATTAATTAGTATTTGTCTCTGAGGCTAAGCATCAGAAACACATAGGAAAGGCTGAGCACGTGGCATGGAGTGTGTTAGAGTTTCCATGCAACATAGTCTTGAAAGCCCTGAGATAAGTTGACTGCCATGTAAACTCTTTCCTTGTTTGTCTTTGCAAGTTCTGCCCCAACCGACACCTTCAACAGGGGACTGCACTCTGCAGAATTTGAGACCAAATCTCAGTGATCTGAATTCAGTTTCANGTTATTATTTTTTTTATTTATTCCACTTGCAAGACTCTTTTTTAGTGTGCTCTGCAATTGTGTAATAGGGATTGATTTCTTACGTTGCTTTGGTATGTTTCATCAATATGCATTCCTATTGATCACTTCAGTTATTTTAGAAGTCATCTACAGATGAACTTGTTTTCTGTTGTTCAGTTTGACTTGACATCATGATCCTTGTGCATTTGAGTCCCATTAATTACACTCCTATCATTTCCCAAGAGCTATCCTCAAAAGCTAAGCTAGAAACCCTGTCCAGTCACTTCCAAGATCTTACGCTGTTGAATATTTAAGTTATAAGATTATGACTAGTCTTGCCCCTTGCGGATTAAAACTAGCAGTTCTGTTTTTCACTTTCACATTTACTAGCTAGTAACTTAAATGTATGTTGTTACTCATGCATGGGAAGGTTGTAGGTTCATCTAGTCATTGCAGCAAAAAATAAGTACGTTGGAACAGGTTCTTTTCTGTTCAAAGGTCAGAGTTTTTACTTGACAAGTAGTAAGGTTTATGCCTGTTCTGTCTCTGTATTATTGAGTCAATGTGTTTCAATTATTGTTAAAGTTGTCTTCTTCCTTGTACAGAATCCTGTTCAGACTGGATGAAATTAATGAAAATTTTGCCACCAGGGGGATGAGTTTTAGCCTGTTGCCTTCCTATAAATTCAGAATAATGCAGTCATCTTTCTCAGTTCAAAGTCATATTGCATATGACAAATGTTCCTCCCTGTGTATGCTTATCCCATTTAGGGAGTGTGTCCTTGCTCTCTGGTAATAATTTCAAGTGTGTGTTGCTCCGTTCATTGTACATATCTATTATTATAGTTGAGTGTACATTTATAAAACTATGAATTTCTACCATAGAATAAATGCCAGTTTCCATTTTATCTAAACTTTATAATTTTCCCGTTTACTTAGTTTCTATTACCTTCTACTCTGCTCTTTTCCCAAATGCCAACTAAAATATCCCTTGTTCCTGAATTGGAATCAAATTGCTTATTGGAAAATGTAGCAGAAAATTGTCTTTGGTCTTAGGACAAATTCCTTGTTTACAGTAGCTTTTTTTCGTCATCACAGAGCTCTTATTTTGCCATGTCCCAGCAACTTATGTTTTTCTACTGAGTCTTCTGAATACACAAGCAGAAAATGCAACATTCAAATACCAGTGCATAAAATTACAAGGTTTAGCAAACAGTCTGTCAGAGAGGCATTGGGTTATATATTTACCTTAGCTTTATTTCCATTATTTTTGCACATCCCTGCAACAGTAATAAAATGTGTTCACTGGGCTTCTTGCATGCAATAAGGATTTTAATTTACTCTGGAGAAAGACCTAGTTCATAACTTAGTAGAACTGACTGGGTCATAAGTTATTTAGTCCAGCTACTTGTGATAAAATCTGGACATGACACCATTTATGTTTCTCTGCCCTCTCAACCCCATATATTGACTCAGAGCTAAACAAAGGGGTAAATGGATTTGTTTACAAAACAAATCTGAGTCAGCTTGGAAATAATGCAAAAGGCATAACCAACTACATGTTTCATAGAGTACAGTAGTCTGAACTGAAATAGACTGAGCTAGTCTGTGCTCAGGAAGCTGTACAGTTACTGAGCCACAACTGCCTTGTGGTTCTCAGTGGCCATAAAGGATCCAGTGTTGCTGTCCTCAGGCACACTCTAAGAAAACACACGTGCTTCACCTTTGCCTTTACTCCTCTGCTTTTACTGTAGTGGGTAATAGAGAGAAGAATTTTCCACATTTAATATTTGGGGAAAATAAGAGAAGATTCCATCTCTGAGATAAGTAGTTTGTGTGTATGTATAAATTAATAATTTTGTTTAGTTGGAGAAAAATGGGAGAGAAATAGGGATATAAAAGTGAAGAAAGAAATAGTTATAAGTAAATATATTATAATAAAATATCTAATTAAGAATATAATTTTTCCTTGCAAAGCCTTNCTCTGGGAGAGGGGTGTGGGCTGGGTTTTTGGGTGGACACCTGACGTTCAGCCAAGGTCAAACCAGAGCAGTCTTTGTGTAACATCTGAGGAAAATAGTCTTACAAAAGTGAAACTTTCAGCAAAATAATTAATTAATTAGTATTTGTCTCTGAGGCTAAGCATCAGAAACACATAGGAAAGGCTGAGCACGTGGCATGGAGTGTGTTAGAGTTTCCATGCAACATAGTCTTGAAAGCCCTGAGATAAGTTGACTGCCATGTAAACTCTTTCCTTGTTTGTCTTTGCAAGTTCTGCCCCAACCGACACCTTCAACAGGGGACTGCACTCTGCAGAATTTGAGACCAAATCTCAGTGATCTGAATTCAGTTTCATACAATTATAAGTTACTTAGATTTTGTTTTCCTTCTTGTTATGTACTTATTATATAGAATAAGTGTGTAGAGGCAAAGGATGGTAACTCACCAGCCCTGTTTGTGCAGCAAACTGCTTTCATGAATATAAGCTCATAGTAACTTCATGCTGATCACATACCAAATCTAGTTTTAGCACTAAACAAAGTGCACAGCAGTGGCAAGCAAGGTCTATTTAATCAGAAGGCAGCTATTTAATGTGCAATTTAATATTTTTGAAAGCTTGAGGCAGTGGTTGGAGCCCATGTTTGCTTGCTGGCTTTTCAGAAACAGTTGTTGCATTTCATAGGGACACAACATATTGAACACTGCAGCTTTTGAAATAGCAAACACAAATATGTAATTTTTCGTCTGAAGGTGGGCACTGCAGAAAATCTGAACTGATATGTAGATGTGTGTTTGGTATCTAAAAATTACTCAATATTAAGTTAGTGGTGGGGAAGACCTAAACTATTTTCTCCTGTATCACCATTACTGCTTCACTCATCTCTTAGAATTTTGGAAAACAATAAATTGTAAGATGTAATGGATTCCGTAATATTAAAATTTCAGTGCAGCCTATGGACTCTACAGCCAGTGATTGCTATCATTTTGTGTGAAAGTGTGAGTCAATTTAAAAAGGTTCTCTCCCTTTGTAGTAGAAGAATTTGTATTTTGATAGTAGTTCTGGATCTTCTATGCAAATAATGGTAGTGGAGCGTATGCCAGAAATGTCTTTTTAAAATTTTCTTCAAAGTAAAGTGGGATCAAAGTGTGAAGAGTGTAGATCAAAACCATCAAATTCTCACATATATAAATATATATCTATTTATGTATGTATTTTAATCAAGAGTTCAAAGGAAAATTATAAACACTACCTTCCCAATTTCACAACTGGCAAAGCAAGCATTTTAAATAAATCAGTGTTCAAGTATCATCATGATGAGGACAGTTGAGGGTAACAACTGAAAGATTCTTCAGCTTATGTTAGAACAATAACTTCCCTCTTCCTAAAATGCTGAAAATATTAAAATAACTCCCACTGGAAAATCTCTTGTCATAACTATGGAATCATTACCAGATCTGTTGATTGGAAGAATAGCTGTTGCAGATGAGATAAGTTTTCTCTGTGGATATTCTTCTTCTCCTCTGTATAAACTGTAATGTTAAAGATAAAATAGATTGCATAGAAGGGCTCAATTTCTATGGTTAAAGTGGTTTTCCAGAGTAGGCGTATTTTGGACCTTTTAGAACCAGGACTTTAGAAGTATTTTTCTATTAGGAAGTGAGGATGTCTGAGAAGTTGCAAATTTAAAATTCTATTGGTTGTTTGCTTCTTGACTTGATTATGCTCAAGTAGTTGGAGGCTTCATCTTGTGTGGGAAGTGCCCAAATCTAACATACCAGGGAGGTCTCACCATTTCAGTATATTAATGGAACATCCCCCTGGTTTGCTTTCTATACTTGCAAAACAATATGCGTTTTTCTACCTATCTGAATTTCCCCCTAAGTTTATGTACCAAATTAATCACAGACATATTTCAGCAAATTCACAGAAGTTGTGGTTTTAGTTGTAAAATTATCCATTTTTTCAAGAAGTTTTTGTTCTGACTAGTAATGTACAATTAAAAACTATGTTTATTCAGATAAACAATCATAAATTGGAAAACTGATATCCTGGTCAACTTTTGCTTTCCAATTTTTACTAACAAAATCCCTAAATATTAATGACAGTTTCATTACAAAAATGGGTTAATAATAACATGGATTTGTGTTACTTGTTTTTCTACTAAGCATTTTCAAGATACTAATTCCATCTATTTTTATTGCTGTCTTAACCTGACATTTGGTCACACTCATTTCATTAGTTACCATGTTTAATGTACCAGCATATCAAATCTAGTCTCAATTTTAGCTTAATTGTAATGGGAATAGTTTTAATTCTGTTCTTCATTTACAGTGAAGAAATATTTCCTGTCTATTTTTGCATAACAAATGACCAGTGAGATAGGGAATGTTGACCATGGAGTTGGGGAATGTTGACCAGCTAGAAACTCTGATATGATGACGTTTTCTACAGGTTTATAAACTTTGCTGCAATAAAGTGTCTGTCAATGTATATCTGACTTAGAACAGCTCCCCAAAATATTCTTAGTAGGTGTGGTGATCATTACATAAGCCATTAAGTGTTGAAGTGCAGCTGTTGGTGTGGAAATAATTTAAAGCAAGGCTTATGGAAATCAGTTTTATCAGGTTTGGCTTCACAAACTGGGAACTGGAGCAATGGAAAAGTACCAGTCCTTGTCAAAGGCTGCTGAAGATCTTCATGCTGAGCAGAGGCAGAATGAGAGCAGAGCGTTCAGCACCTCCTCTCCTTCTGTGACTTGTGCATCCTCACAGCAGTTAAGTTATATGGTTAAGACTGTGCTTGCTGTATGGTGAGGGGTGTATTTGTCATGTTTTCAGATAGTAATGATTCAGGAGAATAAAATTTTCTATGAAAGTAATGGAAAGAGGTGAGACCTAGGTCCAAAATTTGTAGGTAGGTAATATGAGATAAAAGAAGTGAGTTATAGGCTGTGTGGTGATCCAGGCAAGTTTTTTCTTTAGAAACATGAACATCTTATATGACAGTAAAACTTTTAACTCTTCATTTCTACCCTTGGTCACAGTTCATCAGGTGGTTTTGGTTGATGGAGGACTCTAATGCTAAAACTATTGTGAATCAAAGAGTGGAAGCATGTCTTTGGGAAGGAGAGAGTGAAAGGTGTAAGAACCATACTTCTTCCCAGTAGTCCCTCAGTTGGCTTATGCCTCTCTTAAAAATGCTGTTTGAATGTTTGGTCAGAACTAAAATGATGTGAAATGTCAAAGAGGAAAAGCTGCTGTCAAAGTATCTAACAGTCTAAGCAAGTGCACGAGGCACCAGGTATGTACAGACAAGGAGGCAGAACATGTTTGAGACCATGGTGCCTGCCCTCAGCACATCAGCAGTCTCCTGGTTGTCAACAGTAAGTTTCAAGGAGAAGAGTGGTCACTGCATTTTCAGAAAGCAACTCTCTTCACATTGATGGAGTGCAAGGAAGAAACTGTAGAAGTAACAGATTAGTTTTAGGTGTTTAACTATAAGACATTGTTTTCTAGGTAATGACTTTGGAAATGTTGTTTCTTCTCCGTACTGCAGGGTAGACACATCTATTTTTAGGCCACTTTGATATAAAATTATCCATAGAGACACTCCAATCTGAATCTTGAAATCATAAAGCAATGAAGAATCAAACACACAGCTCACCTGGCCCACAAAAAAACCCAAAACCAACAAACAAATAAAAAAAGCAAACACAAAAACCCCAAAATGAACTTATCCCAGTGTTCATCCCAAACCTATCCTTTTCAAGTACCTCGCTATATCTAACACTAACTATTCATTCAAATTTGTGAAAGTCTTTTAGTCATTGTGCATTCCAGGGGAACTGAAGATATTTTCAGCACTTAAGGATGTGATGCTCAGCTGAAATAAATGAGTCTATTGCCACCAGAGGTCACTGGTCATATTTTAGAGCAGTTGTTTTTAGAGGGAGGGTTATAGGTTGTTAGGAAGAAAATGAAGAGCTGTTGTTCCATGTAGTGTTAATGTCTACCTGATAGCAGGTCAAAAAATGTCCCTGAATTTCCAAACTCTAAAGAGTAAAAGTTTGAACTACAGATTTATTTAATATTGCAGAACTTGTTGTTTTAATTTTTGTTCTGTGCTTTTTTTGTATTTATTATCATCACTTCAGTCTCATAATGGGCAGTGCCACTTACTGGTCATTCTTAAATGACCTAAACAACACTCCACTAATGCAGTGTACCACTTGTTATGACTCATCTTAAGACAATAAAAGTAATGCACTCAAGGAAGAAATGTTTGTACAGATGTTGATGTTGCTGGAAGCCTGACAACAGGCTTTTATAAAAACACAACCATTTTCATCTGTTCAGTGTGTGCCCAAGTGGCACTCAGCCTGGTGAGGCTCAGCATTTGGCTCAGTCTCACATTGCCTGTTTATCTCACTGCTAATGGCAGTAAGGTGTGCTCTGATGACTCTTGCTCCCTGCTGCATAAGTTTTCACTAAAGCAAAGTAACATTTGCCAGACCCTTTCAGATCAGGTTGACTGCTCTTCACCTCCTGTCAGAACAGTGTGAAGGAAACGTGTCAGTGCAGCTTTTTTGAACTTTAGTTTAGTTCTGGTGGTCGGAGGCTGTGTTGCATGCTTGTCTTGCTCCTTCATAATAGTCCCTATTTGTAGGGCAACATCAGTCAGAGACTCATGGATGTTTCCTTGAAGCGTTTTGGCTCTGTCTTTAAACATGATTTTTTTTGACAGATCGAGTGTTCTGGATTCAGAATAGATCTCCTTTGTCAGATGAGAAGTTCAATAATGTACCAGTAAGCTGGGTTCCTCTTTAAAATGTTACTGTCTGAAAGGAAACAAAAAAAGAAATGGTATCCCTTCACAGCCAGACATACAAAACCAGCAAGATAACTTGATGTAGGGAAAAAAACATCTGAAAAGTCCAGTATCCATGTAATGAGCCCTACTTTGCCTGAACATTATTACTGTATGCTTCTTTTCTTTACCTGAATTGCCAGAAGATGAGGGCTGGCTCTAAAGTAGATCTTGTCATCTAATGCTCATTGCTTCTGCATTTTTCCTTCTGTGTGTGTGTTTGGATATCTGAAATATTTGGTGGTATTCTCTTGTCACAGTGCATTGCTTTTCCCATTGCTGCTGCCACTCTAACCTGGCAATAAAAGCTATTTCTCACTGGGAGCTACTGTCAGAAAAGGGAAACTGGAATTTTTGATCTTAGTAATTTGGTTTTATTTTCCACTTCTTTAATTTTATAGTGCTGTTTGAGCTCAGACTCTCCATAAATGCCTGTAGATAACCATCCTTTTAATTCTAAAGGAAGTTCTAAAGACAGCTGGAGGTGCACTCAGAAGAGATTTTTACATTTTTACAGCACTTAGTGGTGGAGAGCTTTATAGGTTTTACAATATAGCAGACACAAGAGACATCTCAGAAGAGGACACCCCAATCTATAGTGTCACTGAGGCTGTGGCTGAACCTGAAAGTTGCACCAATTGCTCTTTGAATTATGTTAAAAAATGCTTTTAAGAAGTTTTTGGAAAACAAATACAAGTTGAAAAAAGTTAAGGCATAAAAGGGCAAAATGCCAAATGCTTGGTGCAAGGATAACTTGTTTGTTTGTTTTTGTTTTTTGTTATGTAAGACTTGTTTTAAAATTGCATGCTTTTGTTTCTTATTAATGCTTTCAAAGATACAATATTTGAGCTTTCCTTTGCTCTTTTCACCCATATTTCTTTTTCTGTGCTGTCTCCTATCCTTGAAAATCCTTCTGTTAACTCTAAACTTTAGTCCTGTTCTTTGTACCAAGTCCTGCCTCAGGTGTTAGAGTTGTGATTTAACTTGATTTACAATAAATGTGTTTTAAAAAATATTAGAAAACCATCAGTCTGAAAAATTGTTTGTGTGATCAAACTGTACTCATATTCAGTCTGTTCCATTTCGTGTTTCCTATTTATATGTGGTGTATCTGTATTGTATGTGCTAGATGTGGGATTTTTGCTATTACTGGTAAGTGCTGTACTGATCCCGTCAATGTCGGTTCTCAGGATCTGCCTGAGCTGTTCTTGGCTGAGTGTCAGAACCTCTTTTTTAGTTTTTGATGGTGGCCTCATGCAGAAATTTGGTCCTGTTTTAACGAATACTTTGGATACTAAATGTTACAGAAAGTGTACAGGATGTAAAGATGGGATTATTCTTTTCCATGGGGTGTTTTCGAATCTCCTCAGAAGGCAGAATAAGACAGAAAGGCAAATGTCTCAGCACAGTCAACCTAGATGATTTGCCCTGGTGAATGCAGGAAACAATGAGCTCTTTAGTACAAAAAAATCTAGTTCTTCAGCAAAAAACAAAACCAAAAAGATATGAACCTGCAAAAAAACCCCAAAACAAAGGCGAGACTTTCATGTCTTCAGTGGTACAGGATCAAAATCATCCAAAATGAACAGATGAGGGAAAACCTTCAGATTCACAAGCTTGACTTCTTTTGGAAAGAATCAGCTGACTCCATGGTACTCCTCAGGCACTGCAGTCTTTTGGATCTGTTAGTTAATTATTCATTACTTTTAAAATACTCATAGCCAAGTCATTTCAAGAAATAAACTTACATGTTCCTTCACTGCATAGAAAGGTACCTTTTTTTTATTCCCCCGCCCCCCCAATTTGTTGCAGAGATGGGAACATTTCCCAATTAGACTAATATAAAATGTGCTGAAAACAATGAAGATTAATTTTACCACTATGCACGAAGTCCCTCTTTAGTTGAACACAGTAGTATAAATTATGTTAATCTAGTATACACTGTTGGAAATTAATTATCATCCTATATTTTATGGTAGCAGAGACACAGCTAAATGTATTTTCACCCCTTCAAAAAAGCAGGTAGTTAGAAATCCAGATGTTTTGTGTGAAGAAAGTTTCACTGCTTATTGATACACAAAGGGGTGTGCTTGTGTGGCCGAACTATCTCAGCCAGGAAGCAGGGAGAGAACTTGAAAATGGAGGAGGAATATTTTATACAACCTGAGCAGATGCAAGCAGTGTTCTTCCAAGGCAAATCTTTGGAATGGGGTGAATGAAGGAGTTCTCATGTTGTGAAAGGTAATTATTTCAGTTCATTTCTACTGTGTACAAAGAAGCAGAATTTGATACCTTCCTGTAAACAAGTATTTTGTACCACAACTCTGATTGAAATATTAGTCTCAGCTTCTGACTGATACAAACCACAAGATCCTGAATTCTGGATTTGAGAATATAGGAGTTACCACTGTACATCAGATGGACTTTGTAGAAGTTAATTTTTTGTTTTTCTCAATGTTTTACTCTGATAATTACTATGAGATTTTATAAAGGCCCATGTTGTCATATTGGTACAACTGTACCTCCTCTTTAGTCTTCTGAAATTTTGTCAGTGTGACAGACCTCACTGACAGCCTAGAAGGCTGTTTGGCTGATTCTTTTAAAACCCTTCAGTTACTTGGATCTGATTTTTAAAATGTCAGACTTCAAAAGCTGCTAGCTAACATTTTCCTGAGTTAATACAGTAAAGTGTTGCATCAATCCTGAGACATACACCTTTTCTCTGAAGTATACAGCAGAAATACTTATTGAACACTTCTGTCTTTTCTGAATTGCAATTAATCATAATATTTCTACCATATTTTAAGAGGCCACTGTTGTCCTTTAGGTTCTTTTTACTACTGAACTCTTATAAGCATTGAGTTTGGTTGAATTTTTGATTGGAAATAGCCCATAAGTACTTCTGAAACATGCCTTTTAAATGCAGTGCTGTTCCTCTGCAAACAAAACACAACGTAGAAAGGAAGCGGACTTTTCAAAAGTTATGGGTAGAATTTTGAAAGAGAAGAAGGTTTGGCACGTAAAACTGAGACATCTGGAAGCACAAGAGGCAGAGGGTAAATATTTCTGGGGTTCATATTTGTTGTTCAAAATGTTTGTTGGCATAGTTTGAAATGAAGTGCAAATCAAAGCTGTTTGCAATTTCATACAAATTAATAAGGAGCGAACACTTTCTTTTCAAGATGTGTATTTGTGGGCAATCATTTGATATTTTGACACTGAACTTATTCAGACCCCAGTGTTTTTAATTCCTTTGGGCATAAAATTGGTGCTGATCACACCAACTGTCCCTGGCTCCAGGAGGAGACCAAAAATAAGCACATTATGCTGCCTGCCTTTTACACCTCTCCACCTCCAGTTCTGGGATGCAGTATTTTGCAGGATGATTCTATGTGTGTCAGTCTAACTTATTCTTCTTTAATTCCACTGATAAGCATAGTGTTATTTCGTTAACAGCATGTCATAAGGACTATCAGTTCTTCCTTGCACTCAGCCTGTAAGATACATGATTGCTGTGCTGGCAGAGGGTTTATACATTACAGATTTGCACTGGGGATAGCGGGCAGCTGAGAAGGTGCAGTAGTACAAATTATTAGACCTTGTCTTAGAATTTTTAGCTAGTCAGTGTTTTAAAATTAGAGCTTTGATTTGCATAGAAGACATTCACAATCATGATGCTTTCTATCCTGTTGAAGGACATATTCATAATGTCATGCGTTTTCATGCTTTTCAGTAAACTGTGATTGTTACCACTTGGGTACCAGAGTGAACACAAGTTCATGACTTATGTCTGTTTATAATTTTTTTCCACTTTATCACTAATGTGCTGTAGCTTATGCAGTAAACCAGTGACTGAATTTTGTTCCATTTGTCATTTATAACTCATGTTGTTACATCGTTCTTAATGTTGTCTGCTCTGCAGTGTCTTAGAGCAAACAAGAGAAGTAAATTCTTTTAGAGGACACCTTTGGTCATGCAGACTCACCTCTTTCTCTAAACTTTGCATAAAATGATGATAAATATGTGAGAGATATCACAAGCTGTAGCTTCTTCTGGCACTTCTGTGCAGTGAAATGTGAGGTGGAAGGGTTTTTACCACATTTTCATTCAGTGAGTGAGTGTGGTGACAGCAGAAGGACCTTGCCTGCACCTATTGCAGTCACTTTCCTTGGGTCTGCAGCAAGCATAGGGAGGTTGCTAACAGCTAGTATTGCAAACTTTAGCCATTTAGTCTTAGTTTAGGTCTTAGGAGTATCTTTGCATACTTAAAATGTTTAAATGTTTCAAATGTTTTGCTGAATGCATCTGTAGTGATTTAGTTAATTTTTTTCAGCATGGAACTGCTTCCTAAGCACTTAAGCACAAGCACCTAGATCCTTGCTAGATCAAAGTCTATAGTGAAAAACTAAGGCTGGTTTTCCTGCTAAATAATTAGTGCTGAAATAATTACAAGTATTATATGAAATAGATGTTCAAACTAATTAAATACCTGAACTTGAAAATCTTTTTAGAAATTTTTCTATAAGTATAATTTTGTTTTATTACTTTAACTACTCAATATGCAATGTTTCCATTGTAACAAAGAGATCAGGGTATAGTTTGTGCTGAGATTTCTTGTCAGTCCAGCATTTTTCTTTTCTATTGAGCTTTAATTATTTTTAGGCTTTCAAAACAAAAAATCAGCCTATAACAGCTAATACTTGTCTGTGCTAATGAACCCTTAATAGAATGCAAATGTCTTGATCTTGCAGACAAACAAAACAAAGTTTGATTTACTCAACGACAATGTATAAACCAGTCAATGCTCTTTGATTTTCCTCTCTCTTCTTAAATTGTCTTGTCACCTTCTTTAGCCTTCAAAGATATTTTGCTCTGACCACTAGTGCTCTAAGACATTTAGGATGACAGTTACACTCTACATTGTCTCTTGTGCCTTCACTCCCAAAGGCATTTCAGAGGGCAGTATGGATGAATCTGAAAGCCAATAACTTGTGTGTGTGTCTGTGAGCGTCTTAAAAAAAAAGAATTATTGGACTCTCTTTTGGATTGTTTCTTCTGAACATGCATATTCAAGTGCTGAATACACACAGTTAAGCTTTTCTTTATTTTTAAAATTTTCATAATATCTTTGGAGAAATATTCTTTAAGTCTTAATTTTGTAATATTTTTTCATGGTTTTTCTTCAAAAAAAGGAACACAAGCCCCTCAGGGCTGTACCATTCCTAAAGTACTCTCCAAACTTCTACATTTTTGCTGGTGGTGGCTTTGAAAACTTGAGACTTTCAAAATAGTTTATAATGAGTTATAGGTACTAAAAGACCAAACTCGTAATTCAGAGGCTCTCCCAAGATGCTGTGCTGAATGACATGACCTTCTGCACTGCAGAAGTGACACTTCTGACACCATGGAATTTGCTGGGTTTTAACTATGCAGAAATTATTCCAAAATTAAACAGTTGAGAGAAGTTCTTTCATATCAGTCACAGAAGCTGGTTTCATCATTAACTGTTTTTTCCCCTCACTCAGCCATGTTTTGCATGTAAATATATTTTTGTGTTTATCTGTGGCAAACAGAAACAGTGAAAAACAGAACAATATCAAATATATCAGCTTGCAGTTCTTCCTGCAATGGACTCTTTTCCTTCTTCCTCTACCTTTTAGTTGTTGAAGCAAAACAAAACAACCTCCACCTGCCCCACTCAAAAAAAAAAGTTAATTTTTTTGGAGAGTATTATTTTTATAGAGGCTCCAAAGCTGTGCAAGTGAGAGTCCTAAAGGTATCTGGAGTACCTTGCTCTTTTCAGTGTGAGTGATGTAGATCAAAGGCCAGATCTCAGCCCTGGAGGCTGTGTGCAGCAGATGCTGTTACAATGTTAAAGCAATAATTTATCACTGCTGTGTGTTTTCTGCATTACAAACAAAGTAATTCCCCTTCTGAATGGCATTAATTGATTGTTTGGATTTGCTGCATAGTGCTTGGCCATTTCAGCTCATCACTATCTCGTGCCGGGAGAAAGCAAAGCCTGAACATGAGGAGTAGCAAAGTGTGAGTTGATTCTGCTCAGGAAATTCATACAAACACTACAACTAATAGTGTTTGTCTTTGGCTAAGCACTTTCCACTACTTCAGCTGTTTTATTTCTGCTAGAGTGATATCAATACACTATTTAGAAACCAACCAACCAAACAAGCCAAACTCTACCAAAACCACTTCAACACCAGTTGCAAAATCCATATTTGAATACTATAAGGCAAGAAATATTACACATATCCAATGTTTTTATAATTTACTTCTTTGTGCTTCTCAGTCACAATCATAGTGAAATAAATTATTCTAGTTTTCCCCACTAGGGTTATATGGTTGTTGCTCAAAAATATATTTGCATTTAAATTTGAAAGTTGAGGGTTTTTTTCATGTTACCTCAGTAGTAAAAATGCTTATCCTCATAGTTTAAGAAGAAAAATGGAGAGCATGGTTACACCTAGAGAAAACTTGTGAAATTTGATGCTGACCTTGAATTTTAGGCTAGCCAATATTTTGGAAACAAACGTCAGCTTTGAATTTTGTTTTGGTTTTTGAGGGAAATTATTTTGTTCCTTAAAGAAGTGATCTCCATTCAAACTTCATAGAAGTTGCCTTTAAATGATTACAATGGGAAATTTTATAAATTTTGTCCAATAAATTTCTATTCACTCTGCTCGTGTAGGAGTTTGTTAGAAAAACTGCTGCATTTACAGGGGGAAATGAGTGTGACTGATAGTTTTTTCATTGCTCATTGAATTGCAAGAGCTTCATTTCAAGTTGATTTCAGGGTGATGTTATTGCCAACGACCATTGGATGAGAAGACAAAATGGAAGGTTGGAGAGTGCTAAATCTGGCAGTCGGTTTATTTATCTGTAAACAAAATGAATTTAGACAAACATGGCATTACCTTGAGGAACACTGCCTTGCTCTTCATGCTGTGTGCATACCAATCATTGTCTTGACATTTAGTTATTTTAGTTATTACAGATACACCAGTGAGTGAGTGATAATTAGATACGGCTCAATATCTCTAAAAAGATTTAAGTGGTTGTGTAACTCTGGAAAACGAGACAGTATAAAATGCTTGGATATGCTTAGGATTTATGCAATAGACTCATACTAGACTCATGAAACGGCATCCAGGAAGAATTCCAAGATACTGTGAGGTCTGAGGAGAGCTTACCTGTGATGAAACAGGACAAAAGCATACAGAGTCCCTCTTGGATATTTCTGTAAATGCTCTTAGACTATTTACATTTCAGAGGCTGAGCACACGTGGAGTTAATGGTCAGTAGTTGTGTTTCTGTAAATTCTCATTTTAGCTTATTGTATGCTCTTGTTTGCTATTGGTCTCTTTCTACTCCGAAACTAACTTGGATATATGTGAGGTCCTCCTCTTTTTCAGCTGATACTACTTTCAGTTATCTAAAAAGTAGCCTACATTTAGTTTTAAATTGCAATTATGGGTTGCCGTTGTAATAACATTATAGGGCATTAAGTTTCAAGACAAAATATATTTTAGTATAAAGATGAGATTAAAGACTTTTAATATGCAGGTGCATCAGTGACACTTCTGTTTTAGTCTATAGGATGTGTCCTTAACATGAAATACTATTTTTCACATAAGCTAATAACAATACTGTGGTTTCCAGTGATTGGTATTATAAAATATGCAGGGATATAAATGCTGTTATTATGGAAATCCTATTAGCAAGTCCCCATGTACTGATCACATAGCCCAGAACTATTAACAAACCCTTCTGTAGTTTCTTGAAAACAGTTTTGCCTCCTGTGAAAGGCTGTGCAATAATGCCATTGATGAATGTATCTAATTGCAGTATGTAATGTGAAAGCCTCAGTGAGTTGGGATGGACTCAACGAGAAGCAGGATTATTGCAGTGGGATGTATTGAACAACATATATTGTACATCCCTAATTTTTGTATTACTATATGTTGAGAGAGAGTATTAAGTATATAGTCAGGCAGTTAATAAAAAACATAAGCCTTTTTATAAAGAGCTGTCAGTAGATGGCAATGTGACTATTTTATACATACTCTTTAGTCCATATAAGGCTTAAGGCTTGTAATCATCTGCTGTTGCTGCTTAAATTACTCTAATTTTTTTTAAAAAGCTCTAAAAACACTTTAAAACTATTCTTTGAATAATTGATAGTTACAAATGGAAATCTTAGCCCAGAATGTCTAAAAGTGATAAAAGCTGTTTTAATTTTCCAATAGTTGGGGTTGAATAAAAATAATATTGTATAATGTACCATTGGTAAACAGGAGATTACTGCACTTATGTCTCATATTGCTACAAATTCAGTAAACTCATGTTTTATTGATAACTAGGCACTTCAGCCATAACTCATCCAAAAGTATGGTGCTTATAATGAGCACCAGAAGGAATAATAAAAATAAACATGTTCTTGTGCTGTCAACAATACACCCAGTGTAAAGCTTACCAGTGTCTCTTCTTTCCTCTCCTCCCATTCTGTAGTGAATTTAGCCAGGGAGAAATCAAGCTTTGGAACATTAAGATCATAATCTGACATTAGATTAGATATTATGGTTGCGTCAAATATTATGGTTGCATCAAGTATGAACAAATGCAGCATAAATGTGTATGTTTAGTGTTTAGCTGGTAGTTGGTGTTGGTAATATTTCATGTGACAGCAGTACAGTGAAACATAACGTGTTAGAATCATGGCAAACAACCTTTAAAAAATGTAGTAATGTATTCTTATTTAGTCCCCACTGTTTTTCAATGGCAGCATGGATTTGAAGGGCTTGATTTGTCACAGCTTATTTATGTTCTGAATTATTCAGCCCAAGTTTACATTAACAAAGATACCTCAGAAGTTTGATGTCCACTTTCTTTTGAAATTTTTTTCTATAAATCTGTCTGCAAATACATAAATCATAAGTAGCAAATTTTACCTTTAGTCATTGCCTTCAGTAGGACTTGATTTTGGAACTATGTGTCTTCATTACAGTAGTCTCATTCATGAATCGTATTGTGGTGTGAGGTAACATTCTGTCTGTGCATCCACATGCCTGAGTCTCAGGAGGTGGTTTATCAAATTAATTGGCCTGTTGTGTCTCTACATTCTCAAGCACTTCTGTTGCACAGAGAAGTTGTGGGTGCCACATCCCTGGAAGTGTCCAAGGCCAGGTTGAACGGGGCTCTGATCAACCTGGTCCAGTGGAGTGGAAGGTGTCCCTTCTCATGGCAGGGAAGAAGTTGATCTCTAAGGCCTCTTCCAGCTGAAGCCATTCTATGGTTCTCAGGTTTGGAGGCTTGGAAAGATGAAGAGCTGGCTGCACCTACTATACATTTCACCTGCAAGGAGATTGCCATCATAGTGACTCTGGTGAATGTTCCTCCCAGTTCCTGGTAGCAGGTACTCATCGTAGAGTGGATGCAGCCACCCATTGTGAAGCACTTCTGTGGCACAGACACTTGCCAGGTGGAGAGGACCGATGTCCTGTGGGTGCAGAGGAAGCTCCTGGGCTTCATTGTGGCCCTTGCAGCTGTGAAAACAGACAGGCTGCTCCAGGCAGGGGCAATCATAGTGAAGGAAGTGATTTTGGCTTTTGAAGCAAGAGGTTGTGGCTGGTCTGCTCAATGGTAAATTGAACCATCCTTTCAATTATGGGCTAAACACTAAAAACTCTTATTTTCAGCTCCTTGCTGAAGTTAGCTGGGCTTTAGTGTTTATTTTCTGGATGAGATGCTGCTTGTATTTGTCAGGCATTTCTTTGGAACGTTCCTAGTCATTTGGAGTGAATGTATTCTCTTTTCCTAAACACAACAGAAATGGATGATAATGAACAGTTTTAATAATTCAATCTTTTAAACCTATTTTTTCCTTTCGCTCCTTCACCCACAAAGGTCTATTTTTGTATTCAAGGCCAAGCCTACAACTGTTTTTCTGGCTTCCTGGTGGTTTTCTGCCAACATGTACCAACACATCTACCTCCTATCAATACAGGACTCAATGTTGCAAATCAATCCCCTGGGCTTTCTGTTGTTTCAGTTGTTTTACACTATTAAAGATCTTAATTCCCCTGACTAAAAGGCTGCTAGAGTACACATCTGCTTGCAAAAGCTAAGATTTCCCGTGGACCAGAGGCATACCTGCTGGCAACCATGAACACCTTGCAGTGTTACACTGCTTTGCAGCACCATGGAGCATGGAAACCCACTGCTCTGGTTTAAGAACTTGTCTGCAGTGAGTCTCTGATAGGAGCAGCTTCTCTGTTCTGGATGGCTGTGCAGGCTTAAAGGACCTTTGAGTATTTAAAAGGCTATTTTTTCAGGACTTTTGATTCATGCTGCCTGTAAGTTAAATTAAAGAATTAAATAAATGTATTAAATCCTCACTCTGCCCAAATCCCTATAATATAGACAGAAAGATATTTTTTTTTTCCTATGGATTTCCGCAAATAGGTTTGAACACATAAAATCTTCTTGGTTATATTTATGTATATACGGCTGTTTCCCTTAAATCTGTGCATCCAAAACAGTTGTCTACCAAAGTCATTTAGAATGAGAAATGCTATCCTACAAAATGGCAGAGTTCTGGTTAGTCTTAAATGTGGGGTTTGGAAAGAGTTACAGGTTACCAGCCTTTACAAGACAAATATTGCTTACTGACTAAATCACAGAAAATATTCCAGTATCACGACATACCTTTATATACATTCATACAGAAAGGAAATACAGTCCCTTTATTGCTGTGCTTAACAAATTTGGAGCAAGGACATTAAAGTGTGGTACTTCATTAGTTCCCATTATGTTTCTTCACATTCAGTCATGCCAGCTATTTTATTTTGCTATGGATGTCCCTACTGTAACATTAAAAAAGGGACCACATGACCTGACTTCCTTACCAGGCTCCTGAGAGCAATCCTTGAGAGATTCATGAGGATGAAGTTTAGAAGCATTACATATAATTTGGACTTTCTGAATGGTTGAACAATAACTCCTCCTAAATTGTTAAGAGCTAAAAGCTGTGTCTTATGTCATTCCACAGCTAATTTTTCCTAGGTATGTAATAGGATTTTTGATTTAACCTGCATGCTTAATGTCATATAGCATTAATTATTATCCATACTTTTGCAAAGGCAGAGAGAGAAAAAATAATACACTTTTTATAGGAAAACTTTTGCTTGAACTTCCCCTGATCTGCCATTGAAGATGGATAGATAAGTAAATATAGTGTATTTTTGTTCTTATTTTCATAGATACTCCATTAATAAATTTAGCCTGAAAATTTTTATTTCTGTTATCAATTGTTGTAGCTCCATGCATTGCATTCAGTGATGGCTGTGGTATGCCCAACAAAATTCAAAAGGTAGGAAGTTTCTTCATTTCCTTTTTGGGTGTGAACTGACAGGTATTGACCATTAATCTTCTCAGAAGACATTTTCAAATTATTAACTCCTTATATTAGGTGTACTCTTTTCTCATTAAGAAAGATGTGGAATATTGCAATTAAAAAAAAGGAAAGAAATGTCTGGATTTTATGTCATGAGAATTTTGCCTTAAGTTTGATCTGATCTACTTTTCAAAAACAGATAATAAATACTGTATTGTGAATGGTCTTGCTGAGGGTCTTCAGTAAGAAGAAATGGACATTATTTGCAGTATTCTGAATTGTTATTCTGCCAGGCAGAAAGGAGCTGAGGAAGTAAAAAGCTCAACTGTTCTCAAAGAGATTTAAATTGCTACCGTTTTATTTTAATCCTGCAACCCACCTTTTGAAATATTTTCAATATTAAACTCAGCAGTTGATAAACTGTATGGACCAAACCAGAATATTTTTGTTCTATTCTGAACTGACAGAACAGTATAAACATTATCTCAATAAAAGGAGTATGTTCATTATGGGTCCCAGATACTATAGAGTAACCCCATCTTGGACATTAAAAAGCATCATATAATGAAACAGCTTTAAGCTTTTGAACACCATTTATGTAGACAAACTAACTTCTGTGCTTTGTGTTTGTTAAGGGGTTTTAAAAATTGGATGCATTTGACACAGTTAATTCAGTACTTTCATTAATTCCTTACACTGAATGCTCTAATGCCAATCATGCAGAAAATGTTTAAATACGACAAGTTCTTTTTAATTATTACAAAATTGTGTTAAAATAAGAGCAAAATGCTTGGTGAAGAAATTAAAATAACATAAGCCAAACAAACACTGCAAAAATTGCATGCAGAAAAATATGAGAATAACAAAAAGGTTTCCATTAGGAAATCACACTTCTCTACTCTCATGTTTCACCTGGGAGATTAAAGATGCTTCTTCTCCAGAAAATGTCTGATTTTTATTTTGTCTTGGGAAGGAATCAAATGATTCCCATTAATTTCAATATGCATTCTAGTTATCTGAAGCGGAAGTTTTTTGTTTCCTTTACACTAAAGATTTCAATATTATACAGTGTTTGAAGTTAGGGAGTGAGAGGGATGCTAATAGAATGGGGGAAATATACAGCAAGCCATATGCAAATATTAATGCTTTTTCTTTGATCTTATATGAAAAATATTGTAGACTTCTGAGGGCTAGAAATGTCATAGATAAAATCAGCATCCTTTCTAATAGTGAATGCTGCTTTAATCACTTTCTTGACTTACCAGTAGTCTGACCTGAGGTCTCCCAGTTCTGAGACTTGATTTTATATTTTACGTATTTAGTCCAACAGGCGTTAGATCTTGCCACTTCTTCAGTTCCTTTTTAGTCTTTAGATCTATCACTTAATGGGGGGAGAAGAGAGAGACAACATCTAAAGATGTGCTTGAAAGAAGAGTGGGAAAGCTTTGCTTTTTATTATCAACTTGCCTGCTGTCAAGAGCCATTTCTGTAAAACAGACCAAAGAGTAAATAGATCATATAGACCTCTTGTTGCTTTTGTAGTCTTGGAGTAACCTGGAATAAGCAGCTTGGATGTTCTCTTAAATGGCAATTCTCAAACTGCAATTTGGGGATCACTGTCTTGTTCCACTGGGATCCACTTGGTACTGTCCTGGTTTCTTCTTTCATCCATTTTAAGATATTGCATAGAGTGAAAGGGTGAAAGGTTGTCCCCATAGAGTACTCTCCCTAGAAGCAACATTTGCAGATGCATATAGATATTTTATGGCAAGGAGTAGGAATCAAAGATGAGTCAGTTAATAAAAAGGTTAGTTCTCTTAAAATGTTCCTATTTCTCAAAGGATCTTGTTTACTGTATTTAATGAAAAATGTCTTGATAGTTTTGCCAAGTTGTCCAAATTGTAACATATTAAGGAAAAGGGCTGAATTTCAACAAAAGTTGTCTTGGATGGCTTGACTTGAATTTTTTTTTTTTTCCTTTTTTTTGAATATGACTGATTTCCTGTTGAGTTTTTTTTTTGGCTACTTGTTAGTCAACTAACGAGGCAGAAATCAGTAAATTGGAGAAGCAGTGGCTTCTCCCTGTGGCTAACTAACCATTCAATGTATGGCCTTTTCCCCAGTTGCCTCTTGTGAGAACTTTGAAGCTTCCACCCTTTTTGTCAGAATCAGGTCCACCTTCCCCAACCCAAACCACAAAAAATCTCAGTCATTCCATCCCCAAACACTACACTTCTTTCTGGTATCCAATCAGCTTTCTATGTATAACTTAAATAAACATGAACAGGAAAGTGTGAGAGGATAGTGATGCAGGTACAGATAAAGCATCAGTGACATGGGCCTCCTGTCAGAGATACAGAAACCTTGGGTTCAAATTCTGCTTGTACTTAATTCAGGATTATGATAATTCAGTAACTGCTTTGGAAGTTTTGACCAGAAATTTTATCTCAGATCTTTTATCAGTGGTGCCTCTGTAGAAAAAGCAATACATTTCAGTGAGTAGTGGCAGTTTTGCTCTTTGCCAGGAAAAAGTCTCTCAAAATTATTCTTAGTGTTCTCAAATGTTACAATGCAGAAACACACATCAGTGCTGCTTCTGAAGGAAGACAAAATGGGTCTGGGGATGCACAGGCAGAACAGTGGCCAGAAGTCCTTTGGTGTCTCAACTGGTGTTGTGACAGAGCACAGCCCAGGGACTGTCCTGTAAGGCAAAAGTCGATGGGTCAGGTCCCTCATTGGTGATTGAGCCAGAATCAGGAGGAGCTGGGGCTGGGCACAGGCACTGTGCTGGAAAATGGGACCTCTGGAAGATGGGCAGGGCTTTTAGAACCTATTAGTGCCCTCAGGACCTGAAAAACTAAGTGCAGTTTTAAAACACATTCCTCATCCCTCTCTTCTTTTGCCTGGTCAGTCAGGAAGCTCCACACTGAATTTCTCACAGTTTTATGAAACAAAAGACATACCTTAAAAAAAGTATTATGTAAACCAGTTATCATCTTTGAAGATGTCTCTTTTAAATAAGGCTGACAGGGGCTGTGGGAAGCAGTGAGCAGAGCACAGTAGATGCATGACTGCCTGCACAAGATTATGTATGATATTCATCACAAATTTATTTGATGCATGAGCTGGTCTTCTGCCGTGCAGCTGATGCATTATATTCTTTGCAGGCTTACTAATACAAAAGCTGAGATTTTCCCCCCCCCCCCCCCACACTCAAAAAAAATAAGCAACAAAA
>VXBX01008723.1:3524-31973 GCA_013400415.1 Scytalopus superciliaris | reverse complement strand
AAAATAATCAGCAACAAATAACTGATGCTCACTCTTGGATTATGAAAAAGATTACGTTCAAAACTGCAGAATTTGTGAAACAGTCTTTAAAAATCACAAGCATTTTCATAACTAATACGTGTTGTCCTGTCTTCAAAGTACTAATTCAACCAAACCTAACAATTTAGTTGTTGGCTCAACAGAAGTTTCTCAGGCTAGTTGGCAGTTATGTTGTGTGCAAATTTTAGCCTGTTAGAATTACAGTCTGTCTTGTTTCCTTTGAAAGAAAAGTAGTGGGGCATAGCTGAAAAGCATTTCTTCAAGTAGCAAAGTGAAAACAAACGAAGTTAATTCATGTTTTTGGTATGCTAAGAGCTGCTAATGTTGGTCACACAGGTGCTTGAAAATGAAAAATACTGTGTTATATCCTGTGACTGCACTCATCCTCTGAATTCAACCACTAATGGTATTGAGTATGGTTAGCAGAATTTGGCCCGTTTCTCTTCACTGATATTTGGGAGACCCTTAAATTTCTGTCAAGCAAAACCAAAACCTGTTTTGTTGTTTCTATAACATCACAGGGCAGTCATCTGTCTTAGATTTGTCTGAGAAAGCTCCAAAGATGTCAATGGGACTATAAAAACCTACCTCCCCTGACCCCCAACACTTCCACCTTAAAGACATTGGAAAAGATTAATTAGAAATATGATTTATTTTTTTAATGGGGCTGTGTGTTCAGTATTAGTCATCAGTGTCAGGTGCCTTGTAAAACCTGCACAGAAAAAGACATGTTACGCTGCTCAGTTATTTCAGCTGTGAATTGCCTTGTGCTAAGAGCTTAAATCATACTCCTTTGTCACTTAAGGCAAAGTGGATTTTTTTGTATTAGGAAATGTAGGCAAAGATGTGATTTAGGATGAATCCTGTCAAGGTGTAACTATACTAAATTCTTGGAGAACTCAACTGAAGACCAATATTAATGTGAAAAATATTTATACTAGGAAGCTGTATGTCAGTAACTCAAACTTTGTGGGTGCTTCCAGCCCCTGGAAGTACACATTTTTTGTCAGTTCTCCCACATCTGAGGCATTTGTCAAGTTTTAACTGCTTAAGAAGCACCTCTTTGCTTAGTAATATTGTGGTATACAAAATTTCTAATTTTCTCAGGAAAGTCATGAAAATAGAGATTTTTAGCCTGGAGGGATAAGATAGAAGTTGTCTGACTATCAAAGGAATCCTCCTCTAAGATGAGAAACCATCAGAAAGTCTAGAAGTTTGAATATAAAACTGTACAAACCGTCAAACTCTAAGTATAAAGGAGTGTCAAATTGCTGGTAGTTTTTCTTTTCCTTTTTTTCTCCCAGTTTCAATAGAAGGATCCTTGTGCTGATCAAATGTAAAGAGATGACACGAAGTAATTTATATGGGATCATAGTCTCTATGTAAATGATTGCAAGGCAAAAACAAAAGCTGTGTGCTTGCATATACAGCGATTACTCATCACATAATACTTATGGATGGATTCTGGGATTCTGACAGCACATTAGTACTGAGGTAAAAGCGTGAGGGAATGAATGAAGGAAATAGCATGTGTTTGAGATGTTGGTGTGGGCAAGATATAGCCTATTTGTCACTGAAGATAAAACAGCATAATTCAAATGCATCCAAATGGAAGAAGGCTCCATCAAGAGGAAAAAAACCCAAGGATTTTCTTTCTCTATATCTTTTGACTCTCGATTTAAATGAATAATGTGAGATTGGCTATTGTGGCTGTGTTGGGTGCGCTCTGAGATTAAAAATCAGTGGGGCTGAGTCTGCTCTGCAGCATTAGTCTTGAACCTTGAGATTTCATGTGGTTGCTTTGTAAAAGGCAAAACAACATGAATTCATTTGTAGCAATAGCAGAAAGAATTATGTTGAAACTATTTTCTTTAATAAAATTATTTTCTATGTGAGAAATGTTACATACAGATTTGACTTCTGAGCGGAATAATGAAACGTTGAGAAACAGAAACTTTCAGCTTTCAGCAGAAAGCTGGAAACTTTTGATTTGAAAATGCTGCTGTGCTGGTTCACAAATGTTGTATTGTACTAAAGAAAATGATTCTCAGAAGCAAATGTAATTGAATTCCAGCTCTCATGGGGCTAAGTTTATAATTTATCTCGGAGGGGTTTTTTTCTGCTATTTTGATATGTGGTAACAGTGAAATTTTTGTGAGGTGGGTTGAGTAAGGCTCACTTTTGGGCAACTTTTAATTATGATAGACTAATATATGAGGACACAGGTATATATTTTATAATCAACCTTTATTTTAGAAAGTAGAGAGACCCAATTCTTTTCATTTAAATCACACCTTACTGTCTCCCTCCTCTTACACTGTTAGAGAAACGCTTAATGTATAAGGGACAGGTTGTCAGCAGATGAACTCCTTTTCATGATCACAAATAACTGTAGACATGAAATACTACTCAATTTCCTTGAGCCAGGAAAGGAGCTTTATTTTAAGGGGAGGCTTAAAAGAATTGTTTCAACATTTCAGTCTTCTGTCAGAATATACCGTTCTGTTAGAGATATTAACTCCAGTGTTTCGGATAATCTCCTGCTACGTTGAAGTTTAGCATGCACCCTCCTTGCAGTAATTTATTTTCAGATGAGACACACTTGGTACCTTATCATGAGATGCTGAGGCCTTTAGGAGACTGGATATCATGAGATATCTGGAATCACTACCACCGATTCTTAAATTTCATTATATTGGTTTGGGTTGGAAGGGGCCTTGAAGATCTTCTAGTTCCAACCCCCCTGCCATAGGCAGGGACACCTTCCATGAGACAATGTAGCCCAGAGGGACAGGGCAAGGGTAATGACTTCAGGCTGAAGGAGGACAGATTTGCTTTAGGTATTAGGAAGGCATTCATTACAGTGAAGGTGGTGAGGAGCTGGCCCAGGTTACCCAGAGTATCTGTGGGTGCTCCATCCCTGGAAGTGTTCAAGGCCAGGCTGAATGGGGCCCTGAGCAACCTGAGCTAGTGGAAGGTGTCCTTACCCTTAGGTGGCAGGGGGGTTGAAACTAGATGGTCTTCAAGGTCCCTTTCCAACCCAAACCATTCTGTGATTCTATGATTTATACTCAGGCAACTACATCAGTGCTTCTTTTACTCTCCACTGCTTAAATTATTTGTTTCTTACTCCACTGTTGCTGAAATTTCGACACAGAAAAATCAGACAATTGTACAAATGCAGTTCTTGACTTATTAATGTCTGCTATGACTCCTTGTGACATAAATAAGCAGAACAAAGGGTTTTTTTCATAGTGGGTTAGTCACACACTTGAACCATCCAAAAGTGTTACTTGTATGAAATAAGACAGGTGTATTAGTGCTTTAACATGCTCAGCTGCTTCTTATATTAGCTTGTCATAGTAATATTTTGTCCAGATTTTTAAATAAGCCACAAGTATGCAAGTCACACAGTGTTCATACTTAAGGCTTGTCTCTTGTATTTCACTTGGAGCAGTGCTGGTAGATCACAGTGGTGTTAACCTCTAATAAAGAAAAAGAAATTTAAAACAATGATTAATTTTTAGGTTTTTTAGGTGACTTTACTTTTATTTTTCAACTTACTGGATATGGTTACCAGAAGAGGTAATGATCTCCATACCAGAGCAGCACGAATAGCTCTGCCAGGATGGTTGACCAAAGGTTCATTCTGAGTGACTGATGGCAGAAAACAACATTGGAGTGTGCTGTCTGAGCACTTTGGAAGAACAATTAATTTGACTGAGGATTCTTTCCTATTTGTGTATAATCCATGTGTGAATTCTGTTTGCTGTTTTTATTGCTATTTTAAATTGTCTTTTAAATTTTCATGAAGGAATTTTGGCTGTTGATGTGATTGTAAAATGCTTGCTGTTAGTACTCCTTAGAAGAAAAGCATTTGAGTTTGTGTGACTCTTATTCCTAAGACTACATTAAACTGAATCTTCACAACCAACCAACCAACCAAAAAAAAAGAAAAAATAGGCAAAACCCAACAATCAAACAAGATGCTCCACTTGACAGTGTTTTCTTTTGAATCTGTAGCTTTGGAACAAACACAAAACTCTGCCATATTTCCAACTCAGTGCCATGCAGGAATATGGATTTTACACCAGTTTTGTATTTATAGACAAGCTTTATGTGTCAAGCAGATAACACAGCATGATTTGTAGGTAATTAGAGCTTGTGCCACAAAATATGTCTTAAGGATTTAAGTTGTACTTAAGGGTCTTACAACTGAAATTATGACCCTTTGAAGTAAATGAGGGCTCTTACTCAGTTAATGTCTCACTCTGCTCAGCAGTTTTTGACTAAAAGTCCTCTGGATAACTGGAGTGTTATGCTGGAGTTTATTGAAGTCCACATATATAGGTTTGACTTGAATGAGCATGTCAGGACCACAGATCATTAAAAGAAAAAGGCATTCCACTTATCCTTTTGCAGGAGGCGTATTCAGGGAGGGGGAGGATTTTCTAGATGGGCAGCTGTTTTCTTTGTAATTTGACAAACGTCTTTTGGTGATCTTACAATGTTTAAGCCATTAACCATTTCAGATTCTGACAGAGGCCTCTTGGAAGTTCCATTCTAAAATGACCAAGCTCCACAATATTGCAAATCTTCATCCATAACTCAAATTGATAAAAATTGCATATGTAGTGGAGTTGTAGTTTTGAGTACTCTAGGTCTAGTTTGTAAGTCCAGTCAGTAGGCGTAGATAAGGTTTTTCTGCCTTAATTAAAAGACTTGGAAATAGCTGAGGTTAAAAAAAAAAAAAAAAAATCCTTATTTTCCCTTCTCATATTTTATAGTGCTGCAAATTTCTTAATCACTCCAGCAGGTGGGGTTTTTTGGGGTGTTTTTTGGGGGTTCTTTTTGTTGTTGTTTGTGTGTGCGATCACAACAATCTCCTGTGTATGTCATTGTGAATTCACGGACATGATATTACAAAGTCAGATGAAATGCTCCTCCAAGCCTTTAAGGATCTCAGTGATGCAAACCCATCATTTTTACATCATGTCAAGATGCTGGTGATTAATGTCACTGGGAATCTTTGCAGTAAAGAACTGAAGATGTCAGAGCAAGACCAAAATTGGAGCCTTTTGATTATGAAAGGCAAACTGTAATTGTAACTGTGTCCTTGTTACCAGATGCTCTGTCTTCTGAACAATGGCTGAATCTTACTCATGTTAGCCTATGAAAAAGTAAAGATGCTCATGACAGTGAAATTTGATGTCTGTCATGTCTCTAGGAGTGTGGTAGTCAATGGGAAACAGCATGATATTATTTAATTGACAAGGATAGGAGGAAGTTTAGACTGGAATTCTAAAAGCTAGTAGGATCTGAGGTTTACAGTTAGGGTAGAATTCTTAGTATGATTACTACAATGTACACTAAGGAAGAGACAGTTCTTGTCAACTATTCTCTGAAAAGAAGTAAAGGGGGAATATGGGAAGAGACATGGGAGAGTTTGTTTTACCTCATTATGACTAAATGTGTTTTCAGCTCTCATTGAGTTCTGAACCTATCTATATTAAAGTACAAATTAACTGAAACATTTGTCCTGCAGATGAAAGGAAAAGGTTGCTGTTGACATTCAGGATAATTCTGATGATGCAGATGCGTGATTCCTTTTGAACCCAGAAGAAAGGTTGCTGAATGTGTGTGCTTTTCCTGTTAATTCCCATTTTTGACTAAAGTTGTTCTTACATTGCGATCAATCCTGTTTTTTGCAGGTTCGATTTGCTGTGACCATTTTTCTTTCCAGAGCACTGTAATTCAAATACAGAGAGATAACAGGTCTATTATATGGTGCTTGAAGCAAAGCTGCTGTTTCTTCATTTAGTGTCAGGTCTAGTGCCTTTTGAATGCTAGTATTCAGTTTCAGAAGAGGGACATTCTCCTTGTGTCATTGATCTTAGTAGGCTGGAGACAAGATTTGAAAAACGGGATAGTTGGATGTGCTGGACTGCCAAGGGACTTGATCCAGAAATATTGGAGGCCACTGGACAAGGTCCTACATTAGGTAGATATTTCATAATGTTGATATTTTATATTGCACCCAGCTATCAATAGTTCATAGATAAAAGGAATGTAATCAAAATTTAAAATCCTTTCTTGGTATCTCTTCACATTTTTTTTGTAGGTAGATCTTGTTTTAGTCTGAGTTTATCTGCTGTGAATTTTGTCTGACTTAACAGTTCTCAGCTTTTCTACTGCATATTGAGATATACTAAGTGGAAAGGGAGGATTTCATAATATTAGTTTTTTTTTCTGTAATTTCATTTATGTGTATATATTCCTTTGCAAAAATAAACATTATTAACAAATTATTAAGATAATTTTGCATTTATAATAAGGCTCAAAGGAAGAGTTGAGCAAAAATATGGAATTATTAATTCTTGATTTATGATTATTCGTTTGTAAACTAATTACCTTTGCCAAGGTACAAACTCTTATTTAATCTGTTCTAGAAAGGATATAAGAGTCTAAATTTTTTGATACAGTCTTCCTGGTCAGTAAACTCCAAATTGTAACTTGATTTTCAGAGTACAGTTTCAATGTTCATGAAATTAACCCTGAGATTAGCTCAGTTGGTTAGGCCATGGTGCTAATAACACTGAGGTTGTGGGTTTGATCCCTATATGGGCCATTCACTTAAGAGTTGGACTCAGTGAGCCTTGTGGGTACCTTCCAACTCAGAATATTCTGTGAAAAACAGACATGGAGATTAGAAAGTTAACAATAATCTAGAATAAATTGCAGAGGAGTTAAATCTTTACTTCATTATAAAATATGTTATAAGATAATAAATGCCTTTATTATAAATTACACAATAATGTCTTTCACTTGAAAAAAAAATCCAAGTAATTTGCCTACTTTCTGTAGTAATCTTTTCTCCTTCCTCCAAGAAGCTCCTTCCTCTAACAATTTCTCAGGCTCTGCCTCAAACATGAATCTTGCTTTTTTATAAAGTTAGTTAACTTTCCAAACAGAAAACGTTTTGTATAAAAGAAAGAGTTTTATTGGTTGAAAGGTACATAGAAAAACACATTTTTTTTCATGAAGTAAATTAATTGAGTCTAAAAATAAACTGAAAATTAATTATGTGAATATAGATCCAAAGACCAATTTTAGCCTTCTGGACACAGAGTTAACAGACTCTTTAAACTAGAAAAAAATGTACTAGGGAGCAATTTGATTCAAGATGATTTGAAATCTGAAAACTCCTTATCTGAAGTACCTGTTGTAACAAAGGTACTTTAAGATACCATCTCACTTCTTTCAACATAATTTCCAAAATGTAATTTGGTCCAGTGAGAGAATAATTGCTCTATAAGTGTTTGTGTAGGTTTGTTGTTGTGTTAGAGTTGCAAGATAGTGCAGAAAAAAGAGAAATATTTAAAATATTTGTAATGCATATAGTTTTCAGATGTGGTGACCAGGTTTTAAAAATATCTTTCTGTGACGCATAATGCTCTTGGGTTAGTCTTATAAAAATCAGATTAATCTTATAAAAATCAAATCATCTCACAAGACACCACTGGGACAAAAAAAAAGAAAATTCTTAAAAGTTAGATAAATTTTCTTGCTATGCTCAGTAGAGAGAGTGATATGTCAGAAAATACAAACTTCCAAATTGCTATTCCTTGCTTTATTTGAAAGACCAAGCTCATTGTAATAAAACCTAAGTCTTACTGATGATTTGCAAAGCATTTTTGATTGGAAAATAACTATTATTGAAATATGAGGTTTGAAAAATTCCCTTTAGACTCCCTCACCCCTCTGAGATTAATTTTTTAATACATCATTGTTTTTAAAAACATACCTGTGTCCTTCTTAGCTGTTGTTACCTCTGATGGAAATTAACCCTCAGAGGTTGTTCTAACTTGTTAAACTGGGCCTGTAGCCAGCTTGACTATCTTTAGAATCTGTGGTTTAATTCTGAAGCTGACCTGCTGTAGAACTCCTTAAAATCCAGGCTTTGTCCTCTTTTTGTGCCATCAGGTGACACACAGATACCCACCAGGATAAAAGGGAGGCTTGCAAAGAATACTGGTAGGAAATAAAATCGTTAGGAGTTACAGATGAGCTCCTCAACCCTGAGCTGCCTGAAATAGGAACTTGGCAGTCTCTGGGATTTGGGTATTGTTACCCCTGAACTGGAAATGGCCCACGGTCACTAATGAGCTTGTTTCCAGCTACTTCTCAGAGAAAAACTTCCAAATTACTTTTTTCTTTTCTTCTTTTTTTTTTTTTTTTTTTTTAATGGGGTGGGGTTTTTAAATCTAANTTTTTTTTCTTTTAAAGTGGATGGAGCTTTTAAATTCAAGAGGGCCTCAGAAAGTTGTATTTGGACTTTTTTTAATTTATTCACTTCAAATATATTAACTCAAACACCAGGGTTGTGAGCAAACCTCTTAAGAGATTATTTGCATTTTGCCTGAAAGAAAATAAATCAACAATTGGCTGCTGCAGACATTAAAATATACCACTTGAATTGTAACACTGCCGTGAAATTAAATATAAATACTTCAGAGATCCAAACAACATTAAAGCTTTGAAGGAGACGGAATTTTAAATCTTGATTTCTGTCAAGAGAATACGTATATAATAAACAATTAGGAGTTAATCCAACTCCTTAGGAAAATAATTTCCTTGCATTACTTTCTGTCTGTCCAGAGTCTACATTCTGAACAACATGATTGTGTGAAATACTTGTTGTTAAATGTGATGCCATAACAGGTAAAGAGAATAAAGCAATATGAGACTGATTATAAAATTATGTTATTTTCTGAAATACAGTTTAATGGACAAGTTGAGTAACCACTTTGAAACAAAGTTAAAGTATATTGTTTTCGGTGATAAATGTGAGTATTAGCACAAGACTCTATTTATGAGATATGCCATTCTTTTTTTCATGTTTTGCATTAACATATGGAAAATAGCACTGATTTATGGCTGTATTATTAAACAACACTCCAACACAGAAAGCAGAGTATGAATGAACTAGAAAATTATTTCTCCAGACACATTGCTGTGCCAGACTATGGTCATTGATAATTTTTCTTACATATGGGGCTGTCTTTAAAAGCAAGATAACATAGCAACTTCAGCCAGGAAAGAGGTTTGGCTGCTTCTTGTTTCTTTGTATGATTTTAGGTTGAAAAGAGATGCCTTTGAATATTAAATCACCACACCCCCCACCAAAAAAAAAAAGAACCCCAAAGAAACAAAAAAGAAAATATTTCTTTTTCCACTCGATTTGCAATTAGAAAATTAGATCCCAATTGGTCCCAATTCAACTTTTACTGCAGAGCAGGAAGACAGTTGACCTTAAAGCCTTTGTGATTTTTGAAATACAGAAGACCCCACAGGGCTCTAGAAAGATCAGGCTATCTTAAGAAATTAAAAGATCTTGTTCTACATAATATTTGCTAATTAATTTATAAATGTCATCAGCTGTAACTTTTGTCATCTTCATGCAGTATTTAGATTCTGGAACATCCTCAGCATCTTTGACAGAATTGACCTCCTCCAGTTACAACTCCTTCATATAAAAATTTTTCATAGAGGAAGAGGCAACTGTTTTCTGGTGTATTTTCTTGCCAACTGTCTTTTGAAAATTTCAAATGAGAGGTGGTTAGCTATTTATATGGCACTACTAGCATTCCTAATTAAGTAAATTTCTCACTAATGAGGTTAAGGACACTGAAAGAATTAAAGACAAACTGGAGCAGATGAAGAGAGGAAAAGCTAAAGAGACAAGAGGCTTACTAGCCAATATCTCTGAATATCTGTAATGATTTTAGCTCTATATGGAATATCACTTAAGATATAACTCAGCATATTTTTATCCTTAATGATTTAGGCCCTCATAAGGTAAAATAAAGCAAGCAAGCAATGAATTTCTCTAACAAATTAAAGTGAAAATGTAGCAGTGAATTACCAAGTAGGTCAAATGTTGATCACAACACCAAAGATGGAGTTAAATTACAGGATCAGCAATTTCCTAATGCTGAGCAGGACTTACAGGGGTGGGTAATAACTTGCATGCAAACTACTCTAAAACTAAGCAGTTTTTCTAACTCAGTTTATGATTCTGTGATAGTTAAACTTTGAAGCCAGAGTAAATTCTCTAGTATGTCACATTCAACAAAGCCTTAAAATTTCCATCTTATACATTTCCATCATGAAGTACTTGCTGAACTAATGTCTTAGTTAAAAGATGAATTTTTGCTATTCTTGTTTGCCAGAAATCACAAATTACAGGTTGCTTGCCTTTGTAGATCTGTGACTGTGGGCCAGGGCACAAACACTGATACGTCTTTGAGACAATTCATAAGCTAAGTGTGGGGTGCTCTTGTCCTGATATCTTTATTGTGGGGATTTTGAGTCCTTGCCTGTGCAAATACTTTCACACTCACAACGAACCATTTGGAAAACCTTATCTTTATGTAGAGTCTAAAGAAAAAAGTAGCTAGCTGAAATGAAAAGTAATTTCAAATTGTCTCATATCTCAATGTGTTCTGAAGTTCAGTAGTAGAGAAAACAGGACCTTCCCCAGTAATCTGAGAGTGATATTTTAAACACAATGCTTGTTAGTGGCTGACTTTTATTGGACAGTGGCTGGTGTTTTCCTCCATGCATGATTTGACTCGGGTGTTCTGGAGCACGAATCTCCCCCTGATGATCTTTGGCTAAGGTGGTAAATATTTTTGGTGTTAGCTTATGGTATTGCAAGTGGAAAGTGATTTTATTTTGTAGAGTCTTCCTATGTGGTGTTTTGACAAAATATGCTGGTGGGTCTGCCTAGTAGTGGTATTCATGCCTCCCAGTTCAAAAAGTCTGTGTGGAAGATTACATTTCAAGAAGAATATATTCCTGTTTAGGTGGAAGATCTGATACATGGTGCAACTGTTTTCTAGAAATGTTCAATCTTGAGACAAAAAATCCTGTAAAATGACTGAAAAAAGGCCAACAACACTAAGTGAGAAAATCAGCCCCTCAGACTGCCATTTGAAAAGTAACAAAATTAAAAAAAAAGAATTGTCAAAGAAGAGAATTTGCAATGGTAATGGAACTAACACATAGGTCAAACAGTCTATCTTCTTCACATTTTCAACTTGATCAAAAAAGTTACTTTCACGTTTCTTGAGATTAAACTCATTTAAAATACAATATATAGGGTATGTATTCTTGTGCAGCCTATTTTGCTCACAGTTTGCCACAGCTCCCAGCAGTGCAATACTATCCACTGTTCTGATTCTTTTTATTATTCTCATCCTGAAGTTGAAATACATCTCACTGGTAAATTCACTTCAGTATTCATTTAGACCACTGTTTTAGTGTGGATATGCAGTTTAGGTGTTTTTACTATCTTCTCTTTAATAGTAAAACTTTGCCCAGGTTGAAAGTAGTTTTGAGACAAACCTAAACTACTTGAAGACAATGATACCCAATGTACCTTTCACATGATGATTGGTATCTTGAGAATAATTACCCTCTGTGCAGTGTCCTTTATACACATTTCTTCCCATCTGCTTTCTAGAGGGGATGTCAGGGACAAAGGATATCTAGTTGCTGCTAATACCAGGCTCCAAACTCTAGTATCTACTGAGGTATGGCAACATTTGTAATTGTAACAGAGGAACAGCAAAGAGAGGAAAAAACTCCTTATTTATCTGAGACACAGAGCAAAGCTATGAAATGCAAAAGGGTAACGGCAGTTTCACTAGGAATGAAATATTCATGTTGCTAACTTACATAAAACAAAAGATGGAGTGTTTTCTTCAGGGAAATTACTTTGGCTGATGAGCTCCGTTTATGCATGATAGAGTTTTAAATTTTTGAAAACCCCCTTGGTTATTTTTTTTCTTTTTCCAGTTCTAGCGGTTTTAATTTTAAGTTTATAAACAGATAGATGCAAAATTTCTTGCTGAAAGGGCCTCATTATGTTTAAAGTCATGTTTATTACATTCAGCAGAAGTAGAGTTGCTTCTGTCAATGACAATGAATACAAAGTCAATATTTAAGATTGCAGTCTCATAGACTTCATGTTACAAAGTGGGTACTTCAGTTTTAAACTGCCCTATGATGAAATGTAATTTCATTTACTTCCAGTGTATTTTTAACATTCTTCTTTTAACCTATTCAGAGGTTCTAGTTTTGTACCAGGTAATGAGAAAGCAGACAGTAGCAGAGGGAGTTGAGAAATGCAATTTTTTGGGTCAAAATTAAAGAATCTACCCGGAATTATGAGGTCTGATGTGCTTTCTTCATGCTCTTGATGAAGGATCAACATATATGGCTTCCTTGTCTCAGTGGCAAACCCTGATGATACCAGTGTAGGAAGATTCTTACACACTGTGTAGGCTTGATATGAAGCTGAAGTTGGAGTGAGGAAATCTGGAGATTTGGTCTCAAGCTAGGCCCAAGTTCTCTAAAATATTCATTAATCTACCTAGTTTTTGTATCATTACAAACAGGTTTTTGAAGGCCAGGGGATTACTGATCATACTGGATTTTGGCCAAGATATCAGACTTAACACCTTCTAAATGGTTACTTCTGCCAAGCTTTGGACAGCACAGCACTTCACGGTGAGCTGTTGGCTTATATGCAGTGTCCCAGAGGAGAAAAGCACTGTGAGAACACAATTCCATCAAAGCCTTTGAAAAATATATTCTTGGAAGATGTTAGATAGTGCTAGGGCATACAGAATAAAAACCCCAGTAAATAACACCTGTCTGTTTAAAATGAATATCATAACCTTATTTTCTTGTTCTTTTGACTGTAAATAATGCAATATTTTTAGTATGTATATTTAGATACCAAAACACAGTCAGTTTGTCCCATAGAACAGAATTTTTTTAAATAAGCAATGAATTTATGGTTCTAATTTGTTTGAAATGATAATATTTTGCCTACTAGATAGGTAAATAATGAAATAGATTTGGTTGGTTGCACATAAACGACAAAAGTATAGAAGAAATATGCATCTTAGGGAACAAGTGGGTGCCTAATTTTTTGGTTGGTTTTTTTGAAGTTGCTGTAGTTTAGTGTCTACTGTACAGGTGTTTGCCGGAATAGATTTGCTAACAGTATCCTTGCCCTTGACTCTTCAAAGTGACAGATGCTGTCAGTTAGGAAAACTCCACCTTCCCTAAAAGAACCTTTCATTAACAGATCATAATGGTGACAGAAACATAACTCTTGAGAGATTCAAGCTGATGAACTAAGAGACAGGGCAGGTTTGAACTGTGTATCAACAAAAGATGCAAAAACTATTATGCTTCCCTTACTTTATGAACCGAGAAGAGAGCTTGATTTTAATACAGAGCTCTTCTAATGTAGTTATTAGCAGCGAAATAGGTGCTGGGATATTTCTGAGAAGGGGAGTAGGACCACCTGGTTATGCTGTGGGTGCTGAGGAGCAGAGTTGGTTCTGTGATAGCTGCTGGGGGTGCAGCACAGCTGGCTGAGCTGCTCAAGCCATGAGGTACAACAGCTGGAAGAGTCACCTGGCTTCCAGACCCTGGGACATAGGCTGCTGTAGTGGGGTGAGCTCAATATGAGATGGTGCAGGGAACACAGAGTAGAGTGGGAAGTCTTAAGACTCTCTCATCTTATTGACAAATTAATCATTGGACAATCTTCCCCTTCACCTGCTCAAATTTGGATTACAGTTCACAGAATCACAGAATATGTTAAATTGGAAGGGACCCACAAGGATCATCAAGTCCACCTCCTGGCCCTGCACAAAACCATCCCCAAGAGTCACACCATGTGCCTGAGAATGTCATCCAAATGCTTCTTGAACTCTGTCAGACTTGGTGCTTGTGACTACTTTCCTGTGGAGCCTGTTCCAGTGCACAACCACCCTCTGGGGCCATAGCTAAATTCAGTTCTTCTCTAGCTATATGAATCTATCATGCTATTAATATCTAAACTGCCCTTCTTTCCTTTCTCACAGCCTTCAGAGAAAAGGTTGATAGGTTGAATAGCAATAACAGTTCTAGTATTGTGTTTTTCTTCTGTAACTCCCTAAAGGTCTTTGCAAAGCTGATAAGTATAACTAGACCTGATCAGAAACTGCCAGGCAGGACAGAACTTTATTGGCTGATACAGTAACAAATTTTGATAACAGCAGAACACATGTTTATATTTTGTAATATGCAAGTGGTCCTATAAATTAGTTATTTCTATGGGGAGTTACTTTTCTACTGATTTATGTGATGGTTGGAAGAAGCTCTTAATGTACTGAGGTTGAGTCTGTGCTTAAGAACTGGACAAAAGCCTTATCAGTTGATTTTAAACATATTTTGTAGAATGTAGTATGTAATCCTTGTTTGTAACAGTTAACCACAGCACTCATTCACCACCCAGGCAGGGTGTAAGCCAGTGTGCCAATTCCTTTGGCTCTGCATTACAGATGTAATTCTGTTTTCTTTAGAACATGTGAGCCAGTAGCATCTCTTACTCTGATGTGGGGAAACGTCTCGAGGCTGCTGGGTGCACAAATTGGAGAGATTAGGTATGAATTCACATTATATATTTGGCAAAAGGTTGACTTTCTTGCTCTGTCTTGAATCTGTTGAAGGCAACAGTTCATCTTAGAATGGCTGAAAAACTGTAATTCTTTGGGTCTGTGTTCCATACTGCCATTATACAGGACACTTTATCTCATAATGGAATAGTCCATTGACATCCTAGGAGTTATTCAGGAATGCTACACATTGGTGTTAGAAATTGATGATGTATAACATATTTGATTCATTAGAGAGATTTTCTTTATGAATGAAGTAAGATAATGAGTAAAAGAAAAAAGGGGGAAAGAAAGTTTTTCTTCAAATAGATTCAAAAATAGTTACAGAGAATATTTTTAATCATTAGCATAAAGATGTTGCCACTTTCCAGAGGGCAAAATATTTTGTAGGAGATGTTTAGCTTTGAGGCAGTTCATTCTTTACACAGGAGCATAAGAAATACAGCTCCCGGCAGTTTTTATCATTACTAATAAATGAATAAGCACAGTTTCTGAAAAACCATGTTTTATCAGAGGGACATGTTACACTGTTCTTATCAATAATTCTATGCAAGTAAAATTCAAGCTTGTGGATTGTATTGTTGCAAGTTTTTTTTACACAATCACTTTTCATAAGAGAAAAACAGACTGAGATGATGATGAATGATGGATGAAAACTTTAATTGTAATTAAAAGAAAAAAAAAAGAAGTTGAATTCCCAAGTTCCTTTAACAAAGGGAATAAAAACATTACCGTTCACCTACAGTTTGATAGATAATATTTCATTAAAGTGAACTACATGCAGGAAAATTTGGCAGGTTTTTATGAGAGAGATTGACAAGTTTTAACTATCCATGGATATGTAATAGTTGACCTATTTTGCTTCCCATTTTAATTGTAGAGATGAACAGATTAAGAATTGTGCTGGAAAATGCAACTGGAACTTTTAAGGGAGGAGAATCTGAGAAATAGCAATCCTGTAGGAATAGTGCAAGAATGCGGGGGGAGTTGGGTAGCTATTAACAGATCAGCTACAAAGTGATTGCTGCCATCAAGTATATGAGCATCACCAAACAGTGATTTTTGTCAGATAGCTGAGGAGCAGAAGAAAGATGATTCAGTCATTGGAGCTACTGGAGATTATCATGGAATCATTTCAAAACTACCAAAAAGTTTCAAAGGCAAGGTCATACTTTGGCCACAGAATATAGGGACCATAAGTGATTTTTACACTAGTAGTCACATTTGGTGAATAACTTTGTGGGGAAGAGTTGTCATTTTGAGTTTGAAAGCTTTATTCTTCAGAAAAAAGACAGCAGCTCGCTCAAAACTGCCTGGGTGAATGGCATCTCCAAATGTATTTCCCATTGCTAGTTTTTATACTAAGAGAGCCTAATGAAATTCTTCTCAATTTGCTTTCAGTTAGGTGTTAGTAGAGACTGCATATTTAACAACATATATGACCTTCAACCATTTTTAGAAACAATAGGACTTTATGGAAAGACATAGAGACAAAGAAGCTATGAAAGTAGACACTCGAGTTGGTTTGACCCAGTAACTAATATAATAGTTCAGTGTCTCACAACAGCTCACTAGCACTAAATTTCAATGGGCCACACATACCAAAAAGTGACACCTAAATTCAGCTGTCATTACCTCATGTTGTAGAAGCTCCTTGAGACCAAAATCAGCATTGCCTATATATGTCACCATGTGTGTGACCCTCAGGACAGTGACTCTGTTTGAGAAGGATAGATTCAAAACAAGGAATACGTGTTTGTAAATATCCTGTCAGAGTGAAATCTAAGTTTGATGAACATGAAGAACAAACAAGTGTGCTGTGTAGTGGCTAGAACAGCAACTACAGAACAGAGTGCAAGAGGAACAGAGGAGATAGTTATACTAATACAGAAGGTCCCCATCCCTAGAAACATTCGAGGTCAGGCTGGACAGGCCTCTGAGCAACCTGATCTAGTTGAAGATGTCCCTGCCTATTGCATGGGTTTGAAATAGATGACCTTTAAAGGTCCCTTCCAACTCAAACTCTGGTATGATTCTATGATTCTAAAACTGTCAGGAGCGGATGGGGTGCCGATTGTGAAAATACAAAATTTTTCTGGGCAGAGAGATCTGTGTTACATGATGGCTGAGAATAAACCACACAGTAAAAGACTATATTGCAGTTTATCCGAGTAAAGGAAAATTGCTCATTTCTGCCAGAAATTACACTGTTTCTCCAGCTAATGTAAAATCTCATACGCTTGCATCCTAAGTAACATTTATAAAAACCCCAGACACTTAAAGAGTTGAAAGCATTCAAAATTCAAGACCAGGCAAGAAAATTTACAGAACAATTGAACCCTACTTTCATTCGAGAGCTTGCAGGCACTTAACAAGTCAGTTGTAGAGTTCATGCTTATTAGTTTCTTCCACGCTCATTGGCTGCAGTATAGATTCTATGAGCTCAATGAACAGTTCTTTATGTGGCTTATCTCGGACTCCCTTTTGTCTGAATTTATTATGTCTGGCTGCTGTGTGCATAAGCCCAAACTGTAAAAGATGACTGCTGCTGTGCTTCTGGGATATATCTCTCTATTCCTATTTCTTGGAAGTCCTCCAGCATGGCTGAGATCAGGATAGGGTGTTTAGCTGGCTACAATCTGGAATCTCTAGTTCCTTCTGAATTTTTGAAAACTGGAAAAGGGACACAAAAATATAAACTTTTGTTCAAAGTAACAGTCACTGAATTGGTACAAAACTTTCATGGTGCCTACTTTGTCTTTCACATTGATGTGCTTGTCTGCATTTCTCTGCATTTCAAAATCCTTGATTTTGAAGGATTTTCACTTTTTCAATGGAACTTGGTCCTGGGTTGGAAATAAAAAATTGCAGTGTCCTTCTGGTAAATAAACAAATTTAGCTCTCTGGTTTTTAAGAATAAAAATCCTTTGATTTCTGTTTTGTGTTGAATTGAAAATTAAAATTTAACTGATGAATTTATATGAATAAACTTTACTGTATTTTCTTTAAATGCAGATAACAGACTGGTAACATTTGGGGTACTTACGAACAGTAGTATTTGGATTTCTGTGTGTTTTGTGGGAACATTAGCAAATATTAAGTAGTTTACAAAATCCAGTTCAGCAGCAGAGTGCATTTAAAACAAATAGGATGGTATTGGCTTTGATATTTTCATTTTAGCTACTATATTTTCATGTGTGTTTTTGCAGTGATATCTACCTCGGTGGGAGCCTTGCTCTGCTAGATGATATACAGATTCACAGTAGATAATAATGTCTGACTAAAAGACCTTGAATACACATAGAGTTAAGCCTTACATGTTCTGAAAACAAAATGAGGCAAATTGATTTGGTAGAAGTAAATAGTATTTTGTCTGTCAGAGGAAGATGGTCTTAAGGCAATGAAAACCACATGTAGGCAATCTCCCCTCTACCTTAAAAATCTCAGAGGTTGCCACAGGTGTGTAATAATTTAATTTGGACAACCATAATCAGTATGCAAAGACAGCTGAAAACAGTACAGTGTAGGCATCACAGCAGTTTCAATCTTAAGTTCATAAGGAATTATTGTACTTGCTGTATTTATTGTACTTATTATCGCTCTGGCTGAGTAAGGAAGGTTCTGCAGCTTTCTAATTTTGGTATCATAGAGTTGCAGAATGGTTGGGTTGGAAGATCAGCTAGAACACCAGATCAGTAATTACTGGGTGAGAACCACCCTGTGGGGGTGCATGTGTGTGTGTGTGTGTTGGGAGAGGGGAGCAGGCCTCCAGCACCAGTGTCTACGTGGTCAGGCAAGATGGTCATCAGGGGCTGCAGCCACATGGCATGGAGCTGGCATGGGGGAACCTGTAAATAAAAGAGCCTGCCTGGTATCCCTTCCACACCACGCTCCATGGAGCCTCTGATTTGCTGTGGCACCTCTCACTTGGGCTGGGAGAAGGGTGAGTTGGTCAGTGAACAAGATGACCCACGTAGAGGGAGTGGCCGCAGTAGCCAAAGTCTACAAACAGGCACGCACAAGGTCTCCATCTTGCCTCAGCCTGCCCTCCTGCCCTGCCAACACGTGATTTCTGAGTGGTAACTACACTTTTCTCTCTTTATTCTTCTCTTGATCTGTCTTCCTTTACTCTTTTCTTCTTCTTGTGGGTAATTTAAACACCTATTTTCTGTAAGTTGTGGTTCTCTAACTTAAAGTGTATAGGGTTTTGTGTTTATTGGGTGGAACAAAGGTTCTCTATAGCAAAGCCTACTAGTCCCAGTAGCCTGTTGTAATGCTTTTGTGAAGTTGCATGTTATCTCTGTAAAACCCTTTCTGCTAAAACTTTGCCATGTTTATGGTTAGGGACAAACACAGTTAAAACAATATTATGAAGTGAAAACATATTTATTTCTAAGACACATCTATATCAATTAACTTCTATACTCAAATTTACTCAAGGCGAAGTGCTGCAATTATTTTTTTCTAAGTAGTTTTAAAGAACAAATATAAAGGAAATGAGCATAATTTACTGCCATTGAAGACAGACATTATGGTTGTTAACATACATTAACAGAGGCTGAGTAAATATTGCTGGAAAAATTTCCATAAATACAGCCATAGAAATGCTTTATGACATTTTTTAATCCTATTACAGCCTTTTAGAACTTTCTTCTTTCCACTCATCTGCTTTTAAAGGTTTTATGTCTCCAATTTTAATTTCACTTAACTGCCCTTGCCACTGCAGCTTGTAGTTTGCTGGCCTCGAGCTGTGCTCAGTCTTGACCAGGTTCTTGTTAATCACTGACATGAGCTGCTGCTTCTGGAAGGAACAACTCAGCAGAAGGTAGAAAGTGCTCGCTCTATTCCCGCAGCTCAGGGCGTGCTTGGTGGACAGTTTGTCACCATACTCAATAACTCTATATAGGATCACTGAAGTCCTATGATGAAACAAAAAAATTTATTAGTTTAATTTTAGAAGGCCCGAGCTGTTTACAGTGGTGAGGAAATTGCATCTCCTGCAGATGGGGTGTCTCTACTAGACCAGCATGTGTACTCTGTCTTTGTATATAATCAAGTTCTCCATTGAATGGATATTGCATTTACTGTAATGTTGTCCTGGAGAGAAATTATAGACAATTTTGAGAACCAACTGACACCCTGCAAATGAATTTAAATATGAGTTTGCAGTTCTCAAGAAAGATGAGAAGGGTCTAAGGGAAAGGCAGAGAGCAAAACTGTGGGTAATTTAGGGTTTTTAACAGCTGCTAAACAGGTCTAGGAAGAGAGAATATAAAATATGCTTTATAAGTGAGAAAACAGGGGTAAGCTATGAAAGATGAGAAATAAAAAGAAATTAAGTATAGGAAAAGTAAAACAGTATAAGGTTTCAAAAAGAGTCAGAGAAATCTGCTCATGAAAACCACTTTGAGAATATGTATAGTCAACATTCCATAGATTGTATGAACATCTTCATGTTAAGTTTAATTACAGCAACCTGCTAAAAGAAACTTTACTAGCTGATCCTCTTTTTAGTGACTTTTCTCACCCTACTCTCATGTCTGTGGTGCTCAGTGCACCCAGAGATTGTTTGCTTTGGAAAGGCACTATTTCAAGGCCATGTATGGGCTGTCTGGCTTTGCAGTTGAGGCTATTTACACTGCTTTAAATTTAACTAGGATCGTGGTTGTCTAAAAATACCTTCAGTACAAATATAGAACTCAATCTGCTTTTTTTTTGTCGACCAAAATGTGTTTTATTTTTGTAATAAAAGCTACAGTACTTATCACTATGATATGCTAGTATATCTTGATAGGTGCCTGTATCATTGGGGAGCTTGTTTGTTGGAGGAAGATGCTCTTATCCTACTTTATAGTTGGGAACACCAAAGCAAAAGGATTTTAGGCTCAACTTTCAAAACCAAACCTTTGATCTTGCTGTCACAAGATGCCCTGTTCCTAATACTCCACAGGTGCTCAGATATTGACTTAATTTGGAATTGTTGGCACTAGAATATTCTTAATTTGGGTCTATAATTTCCTCATGTGATTTTGTTTTTCCCCCTACCCTCTGGCATTCCACTTTAGATTGCTTTTGCATGGAACTCAAAACGTGATCTCCTGTAAGTTGGGAATTTAATGAAAGCTCAAGATTGTAGTAAATATCTTCTTAGAATATCTTACTAGATCAGCTATAAAACAATCTTTGTTGTTGTTGGGTTTTGTTTGTTTGTTTTTGTTTGTTTGGGTTTTTTGTTGTGTTTTTTTTTGTTTGTTTGGGGTTTTTTTGTTTGTTTGGTTTGGGTTTTTGTTGTTGTTGGTTTTTTCCCTCCCCCTTTGTTCAAGACCTTTCATGGAAATACTATGTTTAGGGTAGGCATTTCCTTGATGAAATGCTACCTTTTTCCTTGTTCCAGTTATATTTTGTTGTTCAGTATAATATGCTTGTGTACTGTTTTCTAAGTCAGTTCATGTACCTGATGTTTCTGATCAGTATTTTTGTTTTGAGTAAACTGTCATCTGTACAGTATAGTTTCTTATTTGTCAAGTTAATTTTGTATTGTGATCCTTTAAAAAATTTACAGTGCTACTAGGATACAAGTGTTGTCATACTCAGCCATTCAAGAAGCATAATGTTACATAGAACCACTCTTAAGAGTAGAAGTTTTGGCTATTTTTCTAGTTGAGTAAAAAGAACTGTAGTATTTGTACATTTGTGTTTTGTTTTTATGAGCTGCTTTCAGATTGAAATTCTTTAAAAAAAACCCCAAAACACCACAAACCCTGCTCCTGAAAAACACACTTCCCTCTATTGCAACCACTCCCCACCCCTGCTAAAAAAAATTGAGCCAGTTTGTAAGTTTTCAAACCATGTGAGCTTTTACAAGCAAGGATTAAAATCCACTAAGTTTCTATCACCCTAGCAAGCCAGGTTTTCATTTAATGTAAAAAGTATCTATGTTCATAGGAATTGACCTGCTGCTAGATGATGCTTCCAAAGCACTGTCTTCATACCTTCTTTAACTTCCAGCCTGTTGCCAAAAATGTTAGCAAGGTCCCTAATGATATTTATAATGACCTTCCTATATGATGGCTTGCACTCCATGCTGATGGAAATTTATGAAATATTTCAATGTTGTGATTATATGAATTTAATCTTTCTTTGTAGCTTGGCTCTTACTATTTCTCTTCAAGTTAACAAATTAATTACTGCTGGTGAAATTTGATGCAATTTCTCTTCCCTCTCTTCATGGTTAAACCAGAGTTTACTGCTCAGCAAATAAATCTTGCCCAGCACTCTGTTGCAGTGTAACAAAATTTATGCTATCAGTCCAGAGAACCACTGGAAATGTTGTACTCAAGGCTCTCAAAAATGTAATTGAGAATGTCAGAAGAAATCATTACAGAGTAGGTGCTTGCCCAGATATATCTGTTACACTAGACAGCTTTAAAGCATGCAATGAGTGTGAAAGGTGGAGTGCTGCAGAGTTGTTCTGCACAGCTTTGGAATGTGACCAAGTAACTCATACATTTGTTTTAGCTACATATATTTTAATATAAAGGAATGATTACTGATGTCAGGTGCTTTATATGACTCACATCAATTTTGAGAGGAGGAGAGGATAAAACTGAAGAACTCTTGTGAATTGGATTTAAAGACTAGAGGCAGGTAATTCAAAGAAACAGACAAGAAAGGCCTGCAGATCTTTACCCTGAATTTTAAAAGGAGGTGTTTTGTTGGATATGGATGTAAGACCTGAATTCCCATGACAAGTCTTAGGGAAATGTATTTCCAGTGTTCTGATCAATGCCTTTTAATAAATGTTGTCGATACATGTTTATTTTGTCGCTGTTCTATGCTGTTGTCAAGCTCTATGGAATAGCCTTGTGATCCGAGTGATGAATTTAACTGCTCTCCGAAGTTTACTTTTTGAAGCAGAAAAATGTGTCTTTTATACTTTTTAGAAATAACTCTGATGCTTTGGAAGTGTAATAACAAAAAATGTCGGAAAGTAAAGAAAAACTATACAGAACAAAAATAAGTATTGCACAGTGCAGCAGTGGAGAAGTTACTAATGGTATGCAGAAACTCATTCAGGTGAATTGAACCCGAAATCATAAAGCGTGAAGGTACGTTTGATAATTTATATGTGAAAAAAACCAGAATTCATGTGCCCATACCTGATAAAATTTACTTTTGATATAATATCACTCCCGTGGTATTATGTGAAAGGCTTTGTACACCTCCTTGCATGATTTTTATGAACGCTGTTAATTTACTTTTAGATTTTGGACCAGTTTTCCACTTAAATCCAAATACTTATTTATAGAGAAATTTGGAAAAGGTTATATGAAATGGAGCTAGATGTTCAGTAGTTAAACACCAGAGCTTATGAAAAAAAGCAGTAAAAGAAAGCATGAAAAGACTCAAATTCAGATGCAAACAGTGTTTTAATGGCAAAAATGAGGAGCAATTAAAAAAGAGGGAGCATGAATTAAGAAATTACTTAAATCCGACCCTTTGTTTATTCTACATTTCATCTTTCTTAGAAATACTGCCCAATGAGACTGCATTGTGTTACTGGAAATAATACAGAGACTAAAGGTAATTTTTAGAAATTAATATATCAGGATCCACTGCTTATTGCAGTGCTGTATGGTACAATAAGTAGGATAAAGAGAAGTAGGTTTATAATTCTTTTTTACTTAAACCTTCCAAATAGAGTTCTTCAAGTCCTACAGATGTAAAGAGAACGATGAGTGAAATACTATTGCAGTCTGTGTGTAGAGTTTGCTTTTACCATTTTCTCCTGTGTGAAATGCTAGTTCACATGGATGAACACCAGTTGAGAGAGCAAAGCTCTATAAAGAGCTTTGTAAGTGCAGCGTATCTTCGTATTTCACGTCTGCGTGTTCTCTGATCATGAACACCTCTGCAAATAGGGATTGATTGCACGGAGAGTGATTCAGTTGCACTAAGATGATATATAGGCTTGTTTTTGCTTACTGAAGGCCTGCTTAGGTGCCACTGTAATTGTTGCTCGGTTTAAATCTGAGTCATCATGAGGAAAGAGCTCGGAGTAAAGAGTTCACTCTGCTGTCTGAGGTAACAGAGATGTTGTGGAGCCGCTGACCAATGGGGGGGACCCTCAAGAACCGCACCCACCCTGAGGCAGTGGCTCAAAATGGCGGAGTTTATTGGGGGGTGTGGCTTACAAAGGGCCCGAGGGAAGGTTCCAGAAAACGGGGCGGCAACAGCAACAGGATTGGACAAAACGAAGCAACTGGACAGCCAATGGGGAACGACTCCACAAGCAACCAATAGGAGAACAGGGTTCGGGGCAGTGGCGGGAACCTCGTGAGGGGGAAGAGACAAGATGGAGGGTCTGAGGGAGAGAACAACAGGGAGAACCGCCATGACGGCGAAACATGCTGGGGGTGCAATCAGCAATCATAACTTGTCAAAATCCGTAACAAATGAAACACAGCAACTCTCTGCACACTAAATGAAAATCCATTGCTACACTTCATCCAAGAAGGTAGCAAGCTTTACGTCTTGAACCAATTCTATAGGATCTTCTTCATAAGTCCACCAAGTGAAATGCCTCTTCCACACTTCATAGTCCTTTTGATCCCCAACAAGATGGCACTTCTGTCAGTAATATTATTTCTCATGAACACTCGAATAAGAGAAGAGTTGCAGGTGAGCTTTATGAGATATACAGTATCTCTTTACATGCACTCATGGTTTTCCAACCTTTAGTACTTGCACTGATGTTAAGCATTGGTCCTTCCAGTTTGTTCCTTGGTCATCTTAAGGATAATAATTTCAATTAGTGTCAGTACAAAGGGATATTACATAGCTATTTTTCTGAGGGATGTTCATTGAGGGAGGAATATGACATTTCTAGGAGACTGTCAGGGTCCTCATGAAGTGTTAAATTATTTAGGTGGCTGCGGTGCAGAGAAATGTACATTAACTTGAAATATGGGAAATATATGTAACATAATGTTCCCGTTTATTTGATCAGGGGGAAAACCTAGATAAAGAAAACCCTTGGGTGTTTTTAAAATGTTCCTTAATGCTTTTTATGCTCCTCAAGATGCAGTGAAGGTCAGTGCAGTAGGAAATGTCTCCATTGATTTAGATAAATGATACCACTTTGCAATGCATTCCATTTTCCCTTTTATCCACTTGAAGAGCTACCAAAAGACTTTACCTTAGGCTGTCAGGCAATGTGCAAATTTTTCATAACCCCTGGTAAGGTTATTGGAGTTGGCGTATCTCTTACTGTTTAGGACAAGCACTTCCACTAAGAGGCTTTTTCATTTGTTGTTGTTATCGTGGTGCCTTTATTATAAATATTTATTTTTTCTAGTAATTAATTTTTCTTGAATATCATTCTGGTTTATAAGTTAAGAAAATACAAATTGATTTTAATATAAAAATTAAAANTATATATATATAGTTATATTTTTATGTATATATAATTTTTACAGACCCTCAAAGGTAAAGAAATGCAAACACTATACCATGGCTGCCAGTATTTACAAGAATATTACAGGTGGAGCACTAGTTGTAGTACTGGGTGTTGCTAGAGCTTTCCCTTATACTTGCAAAGATTTTTTTGGAATAGACAAATGGAGACTTGTCAAGTCTCATGCTGACAGCTTTATACTTCTGTTTGCTGGCTTCTCTCTAGCTGCACACTGACTTGTACCTGCTCCTGTGCTTTCATCAGTGCTTTGTGCAGGCCGAGCAGGAGCTGGAGGGATGCTGTGGTGCTGCTGCACTCCACTCTGAGGAGACCGAGTCCTCTAAGGATAACCAGGCAGCACCTGACTGCCACAGTCCCTCCTGTTGCACCTGAACACATCTAAGTCTGTATGTCAGTTGGGAATTAGGAGTTGCTGTGACAAGAATGTATGAATCAGATTAGCAAAGTTTCAGACTTGGCTCTTTATGGGGTTGACAGTGCACATGGCCAATGATTAGTTCTTAACCTGTCAGGTGTTATCACTGTGCATACAAAACAACAAGTCCCTAAGAAACCCATCACAATTTAGCTGTGAATATGTAATACTATTGAACTGATAGCATGTTGAATAGCACTGATGGCTCTGATCAAGCTCAAGGTGGCCGGTCCCAAGAACTCACAGATGAAGGAAAAGACTTGAATCTACCCTGCCCTAGTATTAGTCTAAAGTCACTAGCCTTGTTGCATGCTTCAACTAGCCCAAATTTGTGTTTCTTCCAGTAAACCTGAATGATGCAACCAATTGCATTATTGATGCAAACTAGATATAGAGGCTTGTTTTGTTTGAAAACTCTTGGTGTCACCTGGATGGAGCAAAAAAAATTTTTCTAAATTGCCATTCTTTCTGTGGTGTAAGGAATAACATTTTGTGGGCCCATCCTGAGTAGTTATGCTGAGAATCCATAAGAGTTTTTTATAAAAAGTTACAGCTCTGAAACAGCTTAAAACCTGCAGGCACTATTTGTATGCTTTCTTTGCCGTTGATGGCCACTGAGCACGTACAAGAGAATTTGTGCTTTTTTTTTAGATTCTGAGAGATGAATTGTTACCATTTGCCAATCTCTGGTGGATTTTCATAGGTCATGTATGCCATAAACACTCTCTGTAGTTCAGCTAGAGTTTCCCAGATCACTCCTGACAAAGTACACTTAAGCTGTTAGGTTGTATAGTTCCTCATGGCAAAGATTTTGTAAACTCAAGCTCATGAATACAATATGCCATAAATAAACATCTTGTGTTTAGTTTAATTCTTCAGAATGCTTATAATGGTAATAGGGATTCAATCAGATCATATTATATCATGTTTTAACCTTAGATTAGCTTACAGATCATGCAGAAAGTAAAGGCAAATGAATTTACAAATAGCCAACACCCTTTGGGAGCATATTGAACCACTACTACAATCTGTTTGAAACTGTCAAAAAACAGCTGTATTGCGGAAAAATTCAGAGGCAAATAACTGGTTGAAAGCCAGCAATAAGGGTTAGAAATTCTCAGAGTACTGCAATTGCTTCTAAAAAAAAGGACAAATCTGGATCTTGTCACATTTCTGCTATGATGTGAAATATTCTATGGTTCAAGCTGTGTTGGCATGAAACTATTCCTTGAGATGGTGTTTCCAGGACACAGTTTAGAGCTGAGTAATAGAGGGATGGCGAAAAACCTTGTGTTTTTTTCCTTTGTCCTGAGAAAATAATGATTTCGTTTTGAATCTCTGTGGCTGGATGACATTATTACTATTATTATTATCTTAAGAGTGGATATCACAATGTGAGTATTTATAAATTCCAGAATGAATTACTTGCTCTATAAGGATTCCAGGGCAAGGCACCCCTTGACTGCCATTCTTTTTCCCAGCAAAGTGATACTACAGGTGACATACATAGACTTGGTTTTTTCCTTCATGTGATCACTTCTGTGCAAAATGGTCCAAGTCCACTAACATAATTGACTGCAGGAGTATATGAATGAATTTATATGCACTATTGGAAAAAGGCTTAACTGTATTTGTTAATGGCAATGTGAGATTGAAAAGGAGGATTAACCTATAGTAGCACTATAACTTATGAGGATGAGTGGGAACTTATAAGCAGTAAAACCTAGAGCATTGGAAAAGTATGATTTCTCATAAGTGCTATTTGTAGATACTGAATGGCTCCAGTTCTATTGCCCCAAAGCACGTTATGTGCTCTGTAATCTTTAATTCCAGCTACAAATGTCATGTTGTGGTACCTTTGTATATTGTTAGGCAAACCAGATTTGGATGCGTTACTCTGAATCATTCTGACATTATCTATCTGTTGTTTACTTAGCATTTCTAAAAGACTGTATTGATAAATGATCAAAGGGATGAATATATTGTCACCTGAATTTTCAACATTTTCCCTGCAAAAGAGGAAAGGTAGGGATGGATTTGTAACTTGTCACAGAGAGGCTTCCTTCTGTTATTATCACCAGTGATGTTTTTAATTGATTTAATTTTGAGGGAGAGAAATGAAATCATTACAAGAACCTGAGAAATGGCATGAACTTTTCCAACAGATGAAATTAAAAAGAGAGGGCAAACTGGGGGGCTGATAGCCCTGAAAATGTCCCTTTAAGTAACATAATGAGATTCCAGGGGACATTTGTGTTCTTTGTGAGTTTCCTTTAAAAACATAGCAGGTTCCAGCCTATTCGTAAATGCATTAACTGCATTTCTTTCTGTCTTCAAAGGTTACAGATTTGGAACAGAGGATGAAAGCCATTATAAGAGGGTGCTTGAGACTTTCAGTCCCATCTTTGCCCCCTCTTTTTTTCTTTTTTTTTTACACTCCACAAGCAGTGTAGTGGTAGAATACACAGTGGGATCCCTGCTTTAAAGGCCTCATTTTACGATTAAAAGCCATGCTGCTGACAGTGCATTTTTAAAAAGGTCTTAAACTTGAACTGGCAAAAAGGTCTAGATACCAAATACGAGAGACTTTGATGCTTTTTGTTTTCTTCCCCTGTGAAATTTTCAATGGAGTTGAAAAATCCTCTGAATTGAATGACCTATTCAGCAATAGGTGTTGTCAATATGTTAGGTGAATTTGAATGAACCTCACTCCCAGCAGTTTGTAAGAGCTGATCATTTAGTTTGCCTCTAGTTTTACATATGTGTCTCAAATATGGCTTTAAGAAGACAGAGAGGTTTTATTTGAAGCACAATTCTTCCTTCACTTTCTTCTTCTGCTTCTGGAACTATTATTAAGAGTGTAGCTATACACATGGGGACATAATGATATACAATAAGCAAAGGTAATGCAAGTTGTACTAAAAAATCTATGGGTTTCGGAATTGGTAATTGTTTTTGCTGTTATTCAACATGAAATTCCTGATTTTTTTTTTTTT
>VXBX01008722.1:141966-157888 GCA_013400415.1 Scytalopus superciliaris | reverse complement strand
ATTATTTCTTCAAGAGGCCCTTTTCTGAAAACTTTTGCAGTGATTTTGCTCTGAAGATCTTTCTTTCTTCAGTTTTAACACATTTTAGACAGAACAGAAAAAAAAATGTAGTACCAGATTAGTCAAATGGTGTAAATTGTTTAAATAAAATCATGCAGTAAATTGCTTTTAAACCATTTTGTTTGTTGATAAACTTCATGGACTTCATTCTATTTCACTTTTTGTATCCAGAACTCCCCTTCTGCAAATTACAGATCTTTGTGATCTTTGTTTCTGTGAGTTTAAAATGCACCTTTCATTTTGAAAGAAAAAAAAAAAAGAAAGAAAACCCACCAGAATTTCATCCTGGAAATGTTTAACATATATGTATTTGTGAGCACATTCCTGATATTTGTCCCAGGTACTCGCCAAGTCTATTAAACTGTCAAATAGTGCTTTTTGATATTTCTGGAATTTGCAAACAGTAGGCATTTGTCATGTCTTATAGCCCTCCACCCCCACTGAACTGTCATACTGGAAAAGAAAACATATTAAAAGATGCATCTGTGCAAATTAATGTTAAAACAACTTCTAAGCCCACAGTTATGAAAATGGAAAATATATTTCTCCATAAAGAAATCCTACAAATTATCTCATCAAACTTTAGCCTCAGGGGTTCAGGCAGGTGTCACTGAGGGCTTTTAACATTGCACACATGAAGTCAGCCTGCAAAAATAAGCTGTAAATCATAGTGTGACTCCTCCACACCTTGTCCAGCTGCGTGTTCAGGGTAGTACTCCAGACTCCAGCATAGTACAGAAATACCCAGACCAGTTTTTAAAGACACTGACTCAAGTATCCAAATCATACTAAGATCAGCAGCACTGTGCTTGGCAAAATCTAACTTAGACGGGTAGCAGTAAGGCAGCCAGGGACATCTTAACAGTTCCAGACTCTCCCCCTTCTAATCCTGTCATTATGTATTGCTTTTTTGAAGACACATGGTAAAACTAGGAGGTGGTATCTTCTTTATCCATTGGAGAGCTGCAAAGAAAGTTCTTCTGAAGTTTGGGAGAAACAACTTCTAGTCCTGTTTTTTCATATCTTAAGGCTGATGCTGATTTTCAAGTGGAATTGCTGAAGCAGATCCATGCCCAATTTCAAAGTGAAGGCAGAGGGTCTGGTTTCATTGTTCATGCAGCAACTCTTCTCACATGGATTTAGGCAGCTCAGGGTTACACCACCAGCTCTGGGCTTGTTGCCAAAGGTGCCTTTTACAAGCTGTTGTAGAAATGCTGGTACTTCTGGGCTGTTCATCACTGGTGTCTAATGCAGGGGGAGGTAAATCAGCACCTGAAGCTGATAAGAAACTAGGCGTGGAGAGATTATTTCAGATGAAGATCCTGTGCTGTAGATGACCATCTTGCAGAGGATGCAGTTGTCCCATTGAATGCAGGCATCGTGGCAGGAGGCTGTTGCACCTCAAGGAAAGCAGTGGCTGGCACACAATGGCAGAAGTGAGGAGTTTTTGAGAAGGACTGAAAACCAAAGAATCCTTGAAGCTGCAAGATGAGTTGAGATGATAAAATCAAAGCATCACTGTTGGCTTTGCACACTCATCCAGCTGTTATGGCCTTGACACATTTTGGCTGCAACTTACCTTTCCTTTGCAATGAAACTGAATGCTGCTACCTCAATGAACAAAGCAGTCTTAACAGCCGAAAAAAAAGGAAAAAACATAGCAAAAAGATTTTTGTTTCGCCCCCACACTCCCAATTTGCCACCTGGCCACATGTTTTAAATGTTTAGAAGCATGAAACAGTAAACGTCAGGGATCAGGCTTTTCATATGTTTATACTAGAGGTAAATCCCAGCACTTCCTAATAACATGGCCAAATTTGTGTTTCAGGTATAAAGAACCTGACTGTTAACTGAAGTTTTCACTGTATTTAAAAGCCTGTGTGACTCCAAATACACCATTTTAGCACACATTATTTCATCAAACAGAATTAGAAGGTTGTTGTGATCTTAAAAAAGAAAGGCACTTCAAATAGAGAGAACAGTGATGTCACACTGATGTGGTTTAAATGTTTAAGAAATCTAATACAATATACAAAATTTCTTTCCGTGATTTTGTTTGGGGTTCTTTTGTTTTTGCTTTTGTTTTTGAAGGGGGTGGGGGGGATTTTCAGCAGGCACCTCCTCCCAGTTCATCACACAGATGGACTAATATGTTCAAGATATACCTTTATATGTACTTGAGAGCTTTTAATGGCTGACATTGGTCATGATCAAATTGGTTTTCTTATGGAACATGTAATATTCCAAAGCTGATTAACAATTAGACAACATTAAAGCATATCAATGAGGTTAATTCCAGTCCTTACAAGTTGTCAGAATTGATCTGAAGACATTAGGCTAATAACAGATTACACCAGGCTCTGCAACTTTGATCTGAGCACAAAACTCAAAACAGTGAAACTTGTTTTATGTCTAGCTTTCTGTATTTCTTATTTATTGCCAGCAGTGACAGAGACTCACATATCAGACTTGCACTTCTACTAAGAATCTGGCCACAGTTTGCATATGTATGCATTTTAATGTGCTGCACACTGTGTCAATGTTATTGATGCTCATGCTGTTTCCCCAAAAATCTTTAGGCTAAACTCTCATTCAGCAGCTAATATAACATTGAACATATTTGTTTACCTCACTCTTTATCATTAAATCATTCAAATTATTATGATTATTTAAAACAGTTTAAGCAGGCTTGCAAATGGATTCTTAGAAATCATGAAATAGGTGTATGACAACTTCTCATAAAGAATTGCAAGAACAATTTTAGGTTTAGGATAAAATATGCAGGAATTTGTTGACTCATAATAAACTAGGAGTTAATAATATTAGTTCTTAAAATATCTGAATGGCATGAATTTCATGTATGTTAGTTGAATCGTATTCACTGTGATTTTTCAGCAAGTCACCACCTGGAAATTGTTCACATCATTTAATATGCAGATACAGGCAGAACAAATGTATAAATCTGGTTGCCTTCTGATGAAATGCTGTTGCAGTAAGGTTGGTAAAGAGGCAATTATTTAGAGAGAGAGGTCATCTTTTTATTGTGTACATTTATTGTGTTTAGACCAAAAAGCCTTAAATTATATCTGGGGATTTCAGGCATCACCACAGAAACACAAATAATATCACAATTTTGGCTCTGTGTATGCAAGATTCAATTCTTATGGCCTAACAGGGAAGAAGGTTTACTTGCAAAATGTTTGCAATGTGTTTTTTCTTTATCTGCTATGAGAAAGTCCTATCTATGAGGAAGGTTGTTACTACATTTCTGTGGGGGAAAAAAAATCTCTCACTTTAAGAACCCAAATTCCATCACTGCTACAAAGACTGTATTTCTGACAGGAGACAAATAAATTTCCTGAAGATAATTCCAACCAAGTCCCTTGTTTTCTAATTTATTGTTAAACTCCCAGGTGGAGTGGTTTGCCCGTGGTTGTCCATGTGCAAGCATTACACCAACAGCTTTAACACCGAGACCTTTCAAAGGCATGAGTCTACAGGAATGAAATGAAGGTCCACATTCACTTCTCCCATCTTATGAGCCCGTTTTTTAGAAACACATTACAAACAGGTGAACGGGCACCACTGCTGACATGTGAGACCTGATGTTGCAGAACAGGAGACAGGACCAAGCTCCACATGCCCCACAATCCCTCTGCTCACAGGCACAGCAGCTGCTCCTCTTTGTGGGACCCCAGAAAGGATGAAACTGGAGGCAGGTTGTGTGTGCACCCTTCAAACAGAGACAATGCTATGTAGTATGGCAAGCACTGCTTCAAGGTGAAAGAACATTTGTGCTGCACTGCACTCCATGTAAGAACATACTGTCTTCCTTCAATCCAGCTCTTTCAGACTTAAGCAGGGGGTTTAGGGGTTAGATCTAAATGACTTATTTACATGAAGGGGTAACGTGTGGATCAGGTTCAACTAGAGGCACTAGAATATGCAGTACAAGGCTACCACAAGATTGAATAAATTCAAATATGACCGTATTTTCTGAGAAGAAAATAAACACCACCCCAGAGAAAACGTGGCCAGAAATCAGAGACGTGTCTGACCTGAGCTGTACATACCACAGTGTTGTTGCTCAGGTCGACATTCCCACTGAATCACTGGCCAGAACAACACGGCTGCTGAATTCAGTCGCCTCACTGCGAACCCAAATGTTAAATACTGGGAACTCAAACAATAACCTTTCTAATGCACTGAGTTAGTTTTATTCCCACCCAACTTTCCTATCTCCCCTTTCACTTTATTATTTAAGGATCTATTACCATGGGTTTGTACAGCAATTTAATCATACAAGGCCTGATCTTGTGTGGTGCTGAATACCTTCAGCCAGCACCACACATCACTGGAGGAATGTTTTGTCTTTGGCTACATTTTCAGCCTGGCTGTTTCCCCTGTCTTTTCCACATAGTGGTGCTACATGATCCATTTAAAGGGCACCATCACTATTGTTTGTATTTCTGATATGCAGAATTTTTGAAGTAAATTAGTTTGAAGAGTAACTACTTTAAGAGGTAATTAAGGGTGTTTCTAAATTTAAAAGCAGACAGTAGTTCCACAGACCTCAAGGGAACTATTCATATGTTTAATACTGTTAATTAAATTAAATTCCAGCCAAAATGCACTGTTTATTTTATTCCCTGTTTATGTCATTCAGATCCCCAGGATACGGCTAGCAATACAGATTCACAGAACTGTAAAAGGAGTCTGTGACATCCAGTATGTCACACAGAGCCTATGTAGCCAAGTAAACATCACTGAAGCCATTAAAACAAACCATCATCTTACACTAATAAGGCACTTCACAAGGACTTTCCAAAATGCTCTACAAGACAGATACATTGAACTATGGCATGCTGTTTGCAGAGCCACAAATACATGTAATGTAGATGAAGGTTTGTTGGGAGAGGGCAGCTACCCATCCCAGTCCCACCAGTTGGATGCCAACACCTGCAGTGGATGCCCAGAACAGTGCAAAGGCATTCCAGACACTCCAGCCAGCAAGTTGGCTTTTTCCAGGGTCTGCCTCAGATTACTAGACACAAACACACAAACAAGAAGAACTAGAGACATGGGCACACCTGCATGGATGTGGTATCAATGGCATCACAAAAACAGGGTGGGATGGCTCCTGTGACTGGAGCACGGGAATGGGAGGTTTTAGGTGGTTTTGGAAAGGGAGAAGAGGAGGTGTAGCTGTCCATGTCAGCGACCATCTGGAGAGTATGGAACTCTGCCTGGGGAAAGATGAGGAATCAGCCCAGAGCTTGGGAGTGCAGATTAAGGCAAGTGTAGGGACAGGGGATGGAGAGGTGGGGGTCGGCTACAGGTCACCCGACCAGGACGGTGGTGTGAAGGAAACTTTCTCTAGGCAGATGCAAGTGGCCTCATGGTCACAATGCCAGGGTCCTCATGGGGAACTTCAATCACCCTGTTATCAGTTGGAGGGAGAACAGGGCAGGGCACCAGAAATCCCAGGGGTTCCTGGGAGGTATAAATGTTAACTTCCTTATGTAAGTGATTGAGGAGCCAATAAAGACCTTGAGCAGCAATGCTGAACTTTGTGCTCACCAACAGGGAGGAGCTGATGGGGAAAGTAATGCTCCAAGGCAGCCTTGGCTGCAGGGACTGTAAAGAGTCATACAAGAAAACAACTTCCTAAAGTCTTACAAAGAGTTGTTAAATTATTAGCTGGGCATGCACATTAAATACTATGAATGTGAAGAGTGTTTGCACTTAGTTCTTGTGTCCCCCTGAGAACATGAAGAGCAAAAATCAATCATTATTCAAATCATCACTGGGAGATTGTATTTTAGTGTGTTCTGGGTAGAGAAAAATGTCGAGCTAACTTTTTAATAAACATAAATTTATTGTGTCTTGCTAGTCTGTTTGAAATAGCAAAAGCCCATATGGTCAGCATAGCAGTGTTTAATCAATAATTAATCACAATGTCTGAATTTGGGAAAAAAAAAAAATGGAAAAAGTTTTCCAAATTAATTTCTGAAGTGGACATTAATTTCCCTGATTACAGTTAAGAAAACAAAGTTTAACATTTACCAAAGTCACTGATAAAATACAGCTCAGCACAAAATCAGATTTTCCATAAATATTTGTGATAAGTGATTGATGGTTTATATTATTGCTTTACACTGTAGTTAACTATCTGAAAAAATAAACCTTACAAGGAAACAACATAGAATATTTATCTCTAGTGAGAAGAAGTTAAGAATTTTCGGATGAAAGTGGTCTACATGTGGAGTGAGTAGATTGTGTCAACAGGATTTGCATGTTTGTAACCAAGTGGTTCTGTAGAGTATCTAAAAACTTATGTATGAAATTTCGATTCCACACAAGCTTAGTTCAGTTCAGTTCAGTTCAGTTCAAAAACTATAGGAAAAATTCAGTTAGATTGAACTTTAGCCTTCAAAATAGCATGTAATCACAGTACAGCTCTATATTATTGTGGCCTAAGTTCAAATGGGGAGGGGTGGACATCCAACAACTCACACTCTTAGGAGAATCTTGTTTTGGTTGTGCATAGACATTCAACATTTCCATATATAGGAAATATTTGAACTTAATGAAGACCTGCTCCTCCCATGTCTCTTCCATCCAGGGCTCCGTTTGCATATAAAAGCATGAAACATTTATTACAACTAGAGGAGAAGCTGGCCTAGTACACCTCCTTGAGATGGGATAACCACACCATTCTCACTTTTCTCTTCATGAAAAAGGTTGAAAATTTGCCCAAACTATGATCTGATGTTGGTATTCAACTGAACTGTGTGGAAAGAGAAATGTCAAATCTTCTTCTAAGTCATACACCACTGTGTTGCAAACCATACTCCAGTGAAAACAGAGCATCATTTTAGGGTAACACATAGCTGAGTGGTGTAACTTTAGCTGTCAGTCTTTTTAGCTTACTCTATTCAGGAATTGTTTCCATCTGAACAAGTTAGTCCAGTAGCTTTATTCTTTTCAATATGTTACTGACAAGACAGAGGGCTATAAATTTAATGAAGATTACTGCTGAACTTGCCTTTTTTTGTTGACTCTGTGAAGATGTTTTAGAGTAAAATAATAAACATTTTTTAAAAACTCCTTTGTGCTGGCAAATGTCCTTTTTCAACAAGACATATTTCATAGGATACTTTTTATTCTCTCTCAGTGATACCTGAGTTTACATAGAGAAGCCAAGTCTATTGAAGGTGAAATCTTGATATAAATTGGACAGAATCGTATGTACACTCTCTTTCCTTGGAACCAAATACTTCTTTAGGAAAAAAATATGTCTTTATCTTTCTTTCAACACTGGAGTGATGAGAGAACTGAGGTTGGTAAGGAAATTGGGGCTGAGAGACAGCTGTTGAACTGACAAAACCAGGTCAGTGAAACTGGTTTATAAAGTTTTGCAGCCCAGTGCCATTTCCTTGGATGATGACAGTAACACAAAAAAACTCTGTTCCGTCTATGAAGAAAACAAGAACAGTGTTGATGCAATGCACTTTTGGAAAAACAGCTTTGTGCTAGGCCAGGCCAAACTGTTGTTTGGGCCAATGGCATGACATTTGTGGAGATGAAGCTGGGTACTGGGAAGAAAATAGCTTAATCATTTCAATGTCTTTTACACTGACCTGGAAATTGATTTCTTTCAGTTTCGATATTCTGCATTAATCTTCCAACCTCAAATTAAAGTTTCCAAATACATATATATTGGAAAACCTACTGGCTAATCCCTCCATAAGGGAAGCCAAGTCAAATGTTGCTTGAGCAAAGACAAAACCCTGGAGGTTTTGCCTGGGTTTGGTTTCATGGCCTGATCCAAAGCTAATCACAGCCACTGGAAGCAGCACCACTGCACTGCTCCAGTCTTCAATCTGCTTAGTGCTCCTGATCACTTTGTCATCCAACACGTCCTCTGCTGGCAGAAAGTGGACAGAAGTTTGGACAGTGACACAATCATCACTGTTTTTCCTGGAAAGGAGGAGCAACGACTTAAGGAAAGCTTCACAAAGCAAGATTTTAGCATAGGTGTTGTGAACTGCTAGATGAAAGAGCTCCATTCCTGGAGACCTGCTGACTCTGGGAAAGCAGCTTTTAACATTGGCATCGAAGGTAAATGCTGCCCACGACTTACTATATTTGCCTTTGCAATACTTTTTAACACAGGCGGGAATGTTTGAAGGAAACTCCTCTTCACTGTGAGGTGCATTTCAGCAACAGTCAGCAGGGAACAGGAGAAAAATAAAAAAGATTTAACTTAGTGCAACTTCTTAGTTTCTTTTTCAGAGTTTGTAAGTGTCATGGGAAACAATGGAAACAAACCCAGCAGAAGAAAGGACTGCCTAATCTGCCCTAACAGGTAGCATTTTAATTCCTGTGTAAAAATTAAGCCTTCTCCAAGAGACATGAGCTCATGAAAACACTTGCAATTTCTGTCCACAGTTAAGCAAACTGTATAATCATAAGACAAGACAGAAATTTGGGGGATACATTTTGTATTATGTAGACAAGGAATAAGATGCAATTTTCCCTGCTGAATGAGGTACACCTTCATTTGTGCTGCTTGCTTTCTATGTAATGTACATTTGAACTCTTGCTACTGAGAAATTTAAAAAGCTCAAGCACTCTTCTAAGTGGCAGTCTGGCACTGTACTGTGCAATTAGTAAATTACAATCTATTACCACAGAATAGCCTAGATCTCCTGTGGAACTGAGGCCTCTATGCACATATGTCACCAATAATACAATCTCTGATCTGAGTATGACTTGTAAATAATTTATAACATTCCTTATGATGCTTAAGTGTATCTTTTATGTAATGTCTCATGGACATGTGTAAACCTGTATATCAATGATATTTAAAAGACAAATGCTGTCTTTAGCCATATCTTATATGTAGGTTTAAAGGAATTGTGTTGTAATGGTAAGGACCATCAGGTGGGACTTCCATTCAAGTGAAAACTTTGCACAGCTGGTCATAAAGAAAGTTGGCTTGACAGAGGTAAAAATATTTCCACCTGTAGAAACTGAACCCTGATCCAGAAAGGTGCTCAATGACAGGTTTAACAATCTTGAGTAAACTCACAGGCCTCAAATTAGGTAGATCCTCAGGAGTGTTGCTGGGATGAAATGAAAGGCTAACAAGAATTTTAAATTTTTATTTCATTTGTTTATACATTAACAAATAATAATTATAAAATCACACTATATTAATTTCAAAGTAAATTTCTTCCTACAGACATTCCTCATATAGCCCTGTATACCAGTACAATGACTGTCAGATACCTCAAGAAATTACTCAGAAGAAACAGAATAATATATACAAGAGAAAACTGTGAAGAGACTGGGATTTGCAGGCCTTAAAAGAAAGCAAGGTAGTAAAGGAAATGTTCTTTTCCAACTACTCGTAACTGAGGCTACTCAACACTTAGTTTTCCTGGAGCAGAACCAAACACTTCTCAGCACTCAAAACTAGTTTGAAACCAAATTACTCCTTTCAAATCCCCGCCTTTTCTTCTGTAGGTCACTGTAGTTTCAACTGCAGTTTCAACAGTGTGATGAGCTTGATTTACAGGACACATCCCCAGTACTTCTGCCAGTCTCAGCATCTTCAAAAACTTTCAGATTAATTATTTGGAAATCAATTATTTCATGCAGCAGCTCAGAGATTCCCTTGAGAACATCTCCATTATATCCATGTATATGAGGTATAATTCTGTAAGAAATTGCTGGTGAAAGTAGTTTTACTGCCAATCCCTCACTTTTCAGGACCCTTTCCTTAAACTTCAGTTCACTTCTGAAGTGAAGGTGAGAAATGCATATTTGAATGCAAACAGTTAGTTTTGCCAGTTCTAGTAACCTGATCCAAATTTTGTGAGGAAATTGCTTTGTAATCTCACAGTATTAGATAAATTACTGCTGCTTTTGAGACAAAATACTATGTAGAATTGCAAAACTTACATGTCAATCTACAAAATAGTTTGAAATAAGTGTCAATCTAGGGCTTTTTTAATGTATATATTTCTGGCTGATTTTCTTTACAAAACCAGGTTCCACTAAAGTGGGCCTTATTTTTAGATATAATGAAAATCATCCTGACACAATAAAATGTCCTCTCCTGAAAGCTTTCAGTTATAACCAGCAGTGTAATGTCTCAAGGCTGCTGAAAGGTATGCTGGCTATAAAAATCCTGTCAAGTTTTAAATCTGCCATACTGGATGGGCTTCAGAAGATGCTGTAAATTATTCTGCTTCCACTCATCTCCTATTTCAGACCACTCTACTCTCACTTTCCTAGTAAACAGGCAATGCAGGAAGCCTGCTCAAACTGATCTCTGCCTTTGCAAACTGTTATACCATACTTCAAAACCCCAGGAAGGTGATTTCAAAACTTTTCAGCTGTTCAGGAACCCAAACTAACCCTCTGAAATCTACTGACCTCACATATGGAAAATAACCAAGTAGGAACTAATGTGTATATCCTCTTTGAACTTCCTCTTACACATTTCAGACTTAAGAAAAAGGCTGAAAAGGAAAAACATTCTTTTCTATAAACATTAAGCTTTACAATACCATTCGCTTTCCGTTCTCAAATTAAACCGGAGCTCACATTTTGTTATGGTCTTAAATTGTCTGCAATAATAACACCTTCCCCCCTTCTGAAATGTAGAAGGCCAGGCATATCCAGATTCATAATGTTTGGGACTGTGTTAAACTACTTAGGAAGTCTGCAGAAACTGTACTCCCACAACTGCTTTGCACTGAGAGGAGAATAGGTTCACAAAAGGAACAAGTTGTCTTTGTTTTGGGTTGTTTAAGAAGCAGAACAAAGGAAACTCTGACAACAAACAGGTCTTAACAGACTTTAGAAACAACCAGAGTCAAAGAAAACTAAAAAGAAAGCTTCTCTTACAGGATATGAAAGAAACAAATTTCACTGCATTCCTCAAGCTTCCTATGGTTTTTTTCCCAGGCACTGACACATTCCCAAAGCCACAGTGGACTCCATCCTAAAAGATGCATGCAGTCAAGCTCCTGCCCACTCCACCATATCCCTTAGGAAGTGTTCAGAGAATTGCACACTCATTTCCAAAGTTCAGCTTCCTGGGTATTGGTGTCCTGCTAACTCTCAGGAGACAGTTTTTCCTCCATAAGTGCACAGCTTTCTTCTGTTAAGTGCAATATCTTTGGCTGAATGCATCCTTTTCCAAACAGACTATCTTTCCTGAAAGATGGAGCTTTCATTTGTTGTTTTTGTTCCATTCACTCACACACCAGCTGAGTGTTCTGATATTTCTCTTCGTTGTGTGTCCATTGTTTTGTAAAAGACTTTTACTGCTCTCTTGCCTCTGGGGTTGGTCCTATATGCCTGAAATGCATGAGAAGCAGAAAGAGATCCTCAAAGCAAGGTAAGCTGGTCAAAGCCCAATTTGGTCTCTTTTCTGACCAAATATTGCATTTACTCTTCATATTAACTGATTTTGTTTACAGCATACGTTCTGGTTTCTAGTAAGAATATAGTAGTGAAATGTTGTGATAAAAGAGAAAAAACAGAACCTGTATAGACTTCTCAAACGTAGTATGTTTTTCTGTCAGTTAAACTCATGAATTACAATAGGGAATTTTATAATACTCTTCATGGCTTCCAGTGCCAGAACAGTATTTCAAGCAAGTGAGGAAACCTGACATTCACATTTGATGTCTGTTTGAACTGACAGAAACCTTTCTTCCACAAATTCGTGCTTCATAATGCAAAATTCATCACTGCATCACCTTTGCCTCCGCTCTCTTTGATACAGATGAAAAAAATATTTTATGAATAAATGAAACTGAGATGATAAATGTGCTGGAGCATGAAAGGAGCCATTTCCTTTATGACACTCCCCACATCAGCCAGCACAAATGCATGTGCTCAATTTCTCAGGTGACTAGAAGTGCTGGCAAGGCTCTGCAGTCCCCAAAACAAAACTGGCATTCTTCTTGACGTCCTCACCTTCTCTGCAACAAAAGATCTTCCTTTCAGTGTATTATTCAAAAGGCAGACTAAGGGTTTTTCTCCAAGATCTGGAGAGGCAGCTCCAAGATTTAAGACCTGGTTTGCATCCAACCCTCACAAGCCCCCTTTTCCATTCATAGTGATACATACTTAAATATTTATTTATGTGTCTCTTTTGCAGCATCTGTGGCATTGATGGAGTCATAACATGAATCCATCAGAAAAGAGGGAAATCTTGTGTGAATTGGAGGTACAAAAGGTGAAGGTCGTGGGTTTTGACTTTACTGGAAACAGCAATGAGATAAGAAAACAAATAGTAACAGCAACAATACTAATAACAGAGGGTACAAGAAGAGAAACTGCTCACAGTGACAATCCCCAGCCATAGACAATACCCAACTGCTCCCTTCATCTCAGAATCCAGGCCACCCTACCACTCACTCCACCACGCTTACTCAACTGGAAGGAAAGACCTTGGAAGATACTCCTTTCCCCGTGCCCCCAGCAATGACATGAGGTGTTATAGAATAACCTCTGGGTCCTAGCCATGAGCCATCCTGACTAGTGCAAAAATTCACCCTGTCCAGGCCAGAACCAGGGCAGCTGCTTAAGGCAAAGTACAGGGTAAGGCTTGAATTTACAAGACGATGACTGAAGGGAATGTAAGAGGAATGGCACCACAGCTGTCAGTTCTGACTCCTGTACTATCGAAGTGTCATGAGGGGTTTCCATGAACAACTGAAGATATGATAGGACTGGCAATGATGGACTGATAATGCATTTTGGTTTTATGTACTTTGGGTGAAATGAAGACATAAAACATTCTGACACACAAGACATGACTCAGGAAGGCTGCATCAGATAATGTAATCAGCTTTCTCAGGGTGAAAAAGCAGCATCTGAGAACCTTTGTAACCCTCAGACCAAGACAAGGAAAAAGCAGTAGATGGACAAAACACATTCCTCAGAAGGCCATACAGTTCTGTACACATATGTATTTCTTCAATGACAGATACTGTTTGCTTGGAAATGTCACCACCTGCACAGCATTTTAGGGTGATCTGATCATATTATCATGTATGAGACAGTAATTAGGCTTGGTAGTCATCATCAAACTGTTGGGTTTGTATGATCTCACATAACCATTTGCACAGACTGCTGTAAGACACTTGCTAATGATGAGAAGTTTCAAACTATTTTTCCTGTTCTGGGATAGAACAGGAACTTCGTCTATATAAGAAATGAAGGACTGGCCATGTTCATGATTTACTGAGACAAAATTTCTAAAATAATGCAAATATTGGCAAATCTAATGGTTTCAAAAGAGATGGGAAAGTTGTGCTTAGCCAGAGCCAAGGAGTCTTACATTTTGGGATACTGCAGTTCTCTGGTCAGCATCCAATAGCATAAGTTCAGCATAATGCAACATCCAATCCCATGCTACAACTCTTCAAAGGCACAGGTCCCTACTTCATCCTTTTCTATAATGATAATACAAGACTTTAAATACTAAAAACCAAACTAAGTTCTCAAACTCAGGTGTCCTGCACTGGTCAGACCTTCAAACAGTAGCAAAGATGGTTTCAAACCTTCAAACAGTGGCAAAGATCCGGGACTCAACCTTCCCCAGGTTTGTGGTGGCTACAACCCAGCCTGTGCTCTCAGGCAGGTAAAGCAACCTTTACACCTTTCCCTTCCTTTGTGATACAGACCAGGCAGTGGCAGTTCACAGGACCCAGCCAGCACCCAGGGATGGTGGCAGGGCATGGGCCTTTGTGATGCGGACACACCACAACATGCAGAGACCATTGTGACACAGGGGAAGTTTAAGGAGCAGAGAGCCCTGGGGTTGCCCAGTTCTAAGGAATTATCTCCCTCGGGACTCAGCAGCTTCCCACGGCAACCCTGACAAGTCTGAGGGAGAGGAAGCCAAAGAAAACCATGGAGAGGGAGCAGCTGGCAGCACACACGGAACAGGCACATGGCAAGGCTTCATCAGCTTCCCTGGGCAGGGATGCAGATGCAGGGAGAGACCGCCAAGAGCAAACGGCAAGGCAGGACCCACCAAGGCTGTCAGTGTCTATTGAGGGCAACCTCAGCAGTATGTTGCCATCGGGGCACAAGAAGAAAGGAGCTGTTGTGCAGCAGATCATTGTGTCCTTCAAGAGGAAGCCTCCAGAGGAGCTGGACAGGAGCAGCCTGTCCCACACCAGGTGCAGACAGGCTTCACGCCCGAAAACCACCCTGCCACAGCAGCAGGATGACCTGGAGGATGAGGAGTTCCAGCAGTCAGAGAGCGAGGTACAGTGTTTCTCCCCTAGGCAGCCAGAGGGGCTTGATAGCAGACCTGGGCAGGTGAGGGCCAGGTATGGAATGAGACAGCCTAAGACAGGACGAGACATGAGCATGAGCCTTCCATGGGCGAGTAGCAGCACCACACCACAGCAGCCACAAGTGGTATGTATGAAGTTCACAATGGGCTCCATGAATAAGCAGGAGGTGCTGGCGTGGTTGGAAACCCACCCTTCCACCAGTGAGACAGTGGCCTTGATTGAGGAAGGGAAGTGGGAAAATGCCATTGACAAAGAGCTGTCCCAGGAGGAGCAGTGGGAAGATGCAATTGACATACAACAGTTCCAAGGGGAAGATGACATTGGACTATCTCCCATCCATTACCAGCGGCTAGAAGAACAGGACCTGAAACTAAGCATGAGTGAAGCAATAGTAGCAGGAACACCTGCAGGACCTGCTTACAGATCTCCTTCCCCCACAGTCATTGATGCCTTGGCTCAACAGAAAAGGACATCCTCCTTCAAGAGGGCATCAAGGGCTCTGCCCAGGGCCTCCACTTCTACCCACAGTGCAGAAGAGCAGGAGAACCAGTACCCAACAGCCTGCGCGCCAGCTCTGCTGGACACAGCCAAGTACATGGGGAGTGAGGTCCTGGGCAAGGCTGCAACTATGAGTCAGAGATCCAAGGAGCAGACAGAACTGAGGGACCTGGAACAAAGTACAGATGAGATGACAAGAGCAACAACCACAGCAGAAGGGGCAGAGACCCCAGCACATGCCCCCCACAGCCCTACAGCTGATGCTCCAGCTCTGCTGGACACAGCCCAGTACATCAAACATGAGGTCCTGGGCAAGGCTATAACTGTGATCCAGGGACCTGAGGACCAGGCAGAAGAACAGAAGGACCAGAAAGAAAGCATGGATGAGGCAATGGCATCAACTGCAACAACAGCACCAGAAGAGACCCCAGCATATGTCTCACACAGTTCCACAATGGTTGCTCCGACTCTGCTGGACACATCCCAATACATCAGGAGTGAGATCCTGGGCAGGGCTGTAATTGTGACCCAGGGACACGAGGAGGACACAGAAGAACTGAGGGACGTAGAACAAAGCAGGGATGAGGTGGTGATGAGAGCAACAGCCACAGAAGACACAGAGAGCCCGGCCCATGTCCCCAGTGGCCCCACAGCCAATGACCTGGGTCTACTGGACACAGCCCAGTACATCAGAACCGAGGCTGTGGGCAAGGCTGAACTATTGATCCAGAGTCCCAAACAGCAGCCGGAAGAACAGCAAGACCTGGAACAAGGCATGGGTGAGGTGGTGAGACCAACAGATGCAAATGCAGAGGCAGACAGTCCAGCAAATGCCCTGCAAAACTCCACAGCCAATGACCTGGATCTGCCGGACACAGCCCAGCACACCCGGAGTAGGGTCCTGGGTAAGGGTGCAATCATGATCCAGGGAAGCACCCAACAGCCAGAAAAACAGCAGGACCTGGAACAAAGCACGGGAGAGGTGATGAGAGCAACAACCACAGAAGCAGAGGCAGAGATTCCAC